>JAXIVJ010017648.1:0-25525 GCA_036785665.1 Chirona hameri | reverse complement strand
GCCAAGATTCAGGGAAAGTGCCGTCAAACCACATGGTATTGAAGGCTGTTAGTAAGTTGGTGAGACCAGTCTCTGTCAAGTTTTTAAAGAAGGAGTAGTCAATTTGATCTGGCCCTACAGAAGTTTTACCACATTTACCTGTAGCGTACGTTAACTCTGAGTTGGTAAAAAGAGAGTTGTATATTTCTACGTTATTAGAGTCAAAGCTGATAGATTGAAATTGATCGTTAAGTTGGTTAGCAAAAGTTGGTGTACATTGTTGTGTTGATGATATGTTAGCGTAGTGTTGTGCAAATTGTGTTGCCACCTCTAGGGGAAGCGTGTAAGATGTGTTGTGTATTTGTAAGTGTGGGATTTTGTATGCCGGTGGTCTTTTATTTGAAAACGATTTGATTAATGTCCAAATTTTTGAGAGGGAGGTAAATCGATTAAAGGTAGATGAGAATTCCTGCCAAGATTCTTTTTTTGCTTTGTCAATGATTGTTTTAGCCAAAGAGCGGGTTTTCCGTACTTCGTGTTCGTTTTCTGCAGTTATACAAGATTGAAATTTTCGAAATGCTCTTTTCCGGAGGGCAACAGCTCTTTGGCATTCTGTGTTCCACCACGGGGCAGTACGCTGCCTCGGGTGGTGTTGTGTGTGTGTGCGTGTGTGTGGAATGTGCTGGTGTGCTGATGCGAGAATAGTGTTTAAAAATGTGTTAATGTCGGTCTGGGAGTCTGCGGGGTGACTAGTGTCAATGTGTTTTTGAAAGGAGGACCAGTCGGCTTTGCGAAGGTTCCATCTAGGCAGAGAGTAAAAATTTGTCTGTCCTGAAGGGACTTGGAGTTCTAAGTGAATTGGGAAATGATCGCTAAAAAGAGGGTCTGATTGTGCGTTAAATGTAAAAAGAGTCGCGATGCGTGGTGTGGCGAAGGCGAGATCGATGGCGCTGTAAGTCACCTCGCCTCCTGAGTGGTGTACGTGTGTGGGTGATTGGTCGTTAAGGAAGACCAAATTATGCCGGTCCAGTAGGTCCAGCATAATTTGGCCTCGGAGAGAGTTCCGAAGGCAGCCCCACGCCCGACTATGCGCGTTGAAATCGCCCATAATCAGACATGGGGTGTTAATATTTGTAATAAGCTGGGAAAAAGAATCAATGTCTATGTCCTCCGTAGGACGGAAATAAATTGAGATGAGAGTTATTTCTAGCTGAGCGATTTTAATATTAACGCCGACTGCGTCTAAGGTTGTTTGAAAGTCGATTTGATGATGCAAAAGTTAGTTTGAAATAAGCAAAGCCGAGCCGCCTCGGCGAGGTGATGCATTTACGTTATTTGTGTAAAGGCTATAACCGGCGATTTTCAAGGTATAATTATTAAAGTCGGCGTCAATAAAATGGGTTTCCTGAACAGCGGCTACTAACGGATTATTATTTAAGACGTAATGTTTGAATTGCCCCCAATGGGATATTAAAGATCTAACATTCCATTGGAGGACAAATTCTGACTGTTGATTATTCATTTAGATTTACTTTTACTGTCCAAGCCTTGCCTGGAGGTCGCTCGAGTATGCCTGCGGGGGCGGGCGGCCGGGCGGGAGGGCGAGGAGGAGTGGGAGCGCGATGAATCTGATTGGGTGTCACTCTCCGAGAGTCGGGGAGGGGAGTGGGCGGGGCGGGCGGGCGGGGAGTTGGAGCGGGAGGGCGGGGGAGGGGAGTGGGCGGGGCGGGCGGGGCGGGCGGGCGGGGAGTTGGAGCGGGAGGGCGGGGCGGGGTTGCGGGCGATTGTTTGGGAGACGGCTCTCATGAGAGAGTCGTCCGAGGAGTCCTCCGAGAGTCGGCACTCCGCTGGTGCTGCGGAGGCCGGGGAGGCGGGGCCTGAGTCGATGTTCGACTCGGCTGGGGAGGGGGAGTGCGGTGCCGGTGGATCAGCCGCAGCGGCGCACTCGAGGTCAGCCAGAGATGCCTTTGGGGACTGGCATGGTGGTCGGGGGGTCTGGCGGTTGGGGGGTCTGGCGGGAGGCCGGTTGGGTGGGGGGGGGGGGGGAGGTTCCGGGAGGGGGAGGGGCGGCCAAGCGCCAGGGGCGAGACCTGGGGAGAGCGGGGCGTCCGGTGGGCGCCGACTGTCGCGCCTTTCGTCGCGCTTCAGGCGCTCCGCCTCGCGAGCGAGGCCCCAGGCTCTACACCGGCGGTCCCAGGCCGGGTGGGCCTGGTCGCACGTGGCGCAGCGTGCTGCGCGCGTGCACCCTTCGGTGCCGTGCTCGCCTGCGCACCGTCCACAGGTGGCGGTGCGCACCCGGCAGGTCCACTTGAGGTGGCCGTAGTGCCAGCACTGCTGACACTGCCGGGGGGGGGGGGGGCGGGATCCACTCCCTGACGGGGGCGGCCACGTACCCACAATGGATGTGGGTAGGCAGCTCCCTGCCTCTGAAGCGGAGCCGAATCAGCGGGTTGGGCTGATCGGGTCGCTTTCCCGTGGGCGAGAGGCGCGTGACCTCGCACACCCCTTGGTGTGCGAGCTCTCGGAGGAGGAGGTCCTCCGAGAGGGTGGCCACGTCTGGGCACCACACCAGACCCTCCACGGAGTTTAGGTGCGCCGGGGCTTCCACGGCGACCTTCGCTCCGTTGAAGGTTGTCCGACCCATCAGACGGACGTTCTGTTCGGACGTCAGCGTCTCGATCAGGAGGGCTCCTGATCGGATGGGCTTTGCGCTGTCAACGTCGCCACCACAGATGGCGACCAGCCAGCGCCGGACATGGAACGGGTTGATCGTTCGGAACGGGTGTCCATCCGTTCGCCACATAAGGAGGCGAGCGGGCCCGTTCGGGGGGTGGGGTCGGGGGGGGGGGGGGAGCTGTGCTCCGGGTCGGCTCCTGGGATGCCCCTGAGGGGAGCGGGGAGTGGAGCCGGCCTGGGGAGTGCGTGGTCGCGCACCGGGGGACCCCAGAGGGGGGTCGGGTGGGTCGGGGGGACGGGAGTCCGGCGACTGCCAGGCCCCTGGACGGGGCGGGCGGGGCCCCTGAGGGGGGCTGGGAGGGGGGACCCCTGAGGGGGGTCGGGGGGACGCGGGCGGGGCCCCTGAAGGGGGCTGGGAGGGGGACCGTCCAGGGGGGCACGCGGTCGCGCACCGGAGAACCCCGGAGGGGGGTCGGGCGGGTCGGGGGGCGGGGTTCCGGGGGGGGGGGGGGGGGGGGGTAGCCATCGTCGTGGCTCAGGAGGATAGGATGGGGGCTAACTATTTACTTTGATTGCCACACACGACAGAACGTGTTGGCACCTGCAAGTTAACTGCCCAAAAGTGGAGAGGGACCTACGCCGTGGAGGAGGCCTATTGCCAATAAAAAAATTGTGCTAATGAAACTGCCTACTTAAAAATATCTAAAGGCTACCTATCTAAGGGTCTAACGACCCTGCCACAAGCACGTGGACAGGGTCCCGCACCCGGAAGCGGTGGAGGGCTGGAGGAGAGAAGTCTGGAAGGCGTCCGTGGTCCGATGTCGTTGAGATCGATGAACACGCGCACACGCACACGCACACGCGCACGCGCACGCGCACGCGCACCCGCACCCGCACCCGCACCCAGAGGCTGTGCCGGCCCTCACACCCGATCAAGCCAGCAAAATGTTACAACTAGTACTCATTGATATAAAGGTATGGTGCGACCAATGGGGTCTGGAAATTTCTCCAAGTAAATCTGCATCTCTAATTTTTTCAAAGAGACCTGCATATGTGGAACCCTACATTCCATTACAATATAACAATCAAATTATCCCTTTCGTCAAATCATTCAAGTATCTGGGAATAACGCTAGACACACGTCTCTCGTTCATCCCACACTTCAATGATTTAGTGCAGAGATGTACGAGACGAATTAATATTATGAAGTCATTGGCTGGTCGAGAGTGGGGCGCAGATCGTGTCACTCTTCTCCAACTATATACTTCCCTGGTACGCCCAGTACTGGACTATAACGCATTCTTATTTGATGACATATGTTCCAAACAAATTAAAAAATTGCAAACTGTCCAAAACGCTGCCTTGCGGATCGTGACTGGAGCCTGCCGCACCACCAACACCACAAACTTACACATCGACACAAACATTCCCACACTCTGCCGCCGACGCAAATACACACTACTTAGATTCTACACCAGAGCAAGTTCACACCCCACACGCCCAACATTCCACATCTTAAATCACCCCGCACCCACAAGACGACAAACACTACTACAAAAACGACACACACTCATCAGTCACAGAATCAGACAAACACTCGCACTATTCAACATTCCACACATCAACACAATGCCAACGCCACCACTCACATCTCACTGGCTCGACACAACACCAGACACACACCGCCTCTTCACACACAACAAAAACACAGTCACGGCGGCAGAGACACACACACTCCTCAACGAACACAAAGCACAACACAACACATACACATACATATACACAGACGGCTCTCGAAGCGACGGCCGAACCGGTGGTGCATTCTACACAAACACAGTTAGCAATAACTTTAGACTTCCCGACATAAATAGCGTATACACAGCGGAATTGTCATCCATTTTATTAGCATTAATATATGTCAGAAAAGAAAAACTTAAGGAAGTAGTCATTTGCACAGACTCGTCCGCCTCGCTCACGGCCATTTCCTCGATTAGTGACTGTAGAAACCCGATAGTATTTAAAATCAGACAGCTAATCAAGTATTTAAACAGTAAAAACAATAGTATTAAATTCCTCTGGATCCCAGGACACGCAGGTATCCCGGGAAACGAGGAAGCCGACAGACTTGCGAAATTGAGCCTAGAATTACCTTCAGTAAACCAACTTCCAAGCCCAGTATCAGACGTGTTAAATTATATTAATTCTCAACTTAGCATACTGCGCCAGAGCGAGTGGGACGCCGCTCCACATTTTCATCTTCATCCAATCAAGCCAAAAGTCAAACATTTTATATCTAGTCACCAGAATTGTAGAGAGAAGGAGGTAATATTGGCGCGCCTCCGTCTCGGTCATACAAAAATTACTCATTATTATATTATGGAGAATCTCCCGCCACCAAATTGCCAACATTGCCCAGGTTATCCGCGATACACAATCAAGCACTTACTTCTTACTTGCCCAGTACACAACGATAAACGACAGCACATTATTAATTACACACAACAAAATAGCATCACATTAAATCTTCAAACACTGTTAGGTGATAGTTATCCTGAATTGATAGGTCTTCTCTTAGATTATCTCTACCAAACACGCTTAGCTAATCAAATATAACAGGTTTTTTTTGGCCTTGCGCATTTTTGGCCCACCGCGCAGGTTTTTTCCCCTTTGCCTTAGACGCTGGGTTTTTTATTATTCAGGACTTTTCGCCCAGCTAAATACACCCCACAACCAGGTCTCGCCGAGGCGCCGGAGCCAGGGAGACTGGCAACAGTCTCCCGTTGTTGCAATGACGGCACCGCCACGGCTCCATCAACACTGACACTGTACAGGTGTATTGTAATACAAATATGTATGCATGTGTGTCTCGTGTTTGACTTATTTTTACCTTGAACGAAATACTTAACGTAATGCTAGATACTATATTTGACCTTGAACGAAATACTTAACGTAATGTTAGATATTATATTTACTTTGAACAAATAATTTTTCCGGGTACATATAAACCGGTTAAAGTAATTAATTAACGTAAAATAGCTCCCCTTCTCCCTAGCTTGCCCGGGTCCACATAAACCGGATAACGTAACTCTTTGCCTGGCAAATTGCCAGAAGTAATTCCCCAAACCCGGGATATGGCTATAGGCCGGTCCGGGAAAAAAAAAACCTCTGGTGACACGAGAGAGCGGTCCGAGGACCGGGGAGTCAGCGGGAGTCACTCTCTCGAGTCACCTCAAACTATCCGCCGACCCCCTGACTCCGGCCAGAGGAGAGAGCAGAGCGGTCCGAGGGCCGGGGAGGCACCCGGAGTCTCCTCAAACCGTCCGACCCCCTGACTCCGGCCAGAGGAGAGAGCAGAGCGGTCCGAGGGCCGGGGAGGCACCCGGAGTCGCCTCAAACCGTCCGACCCCCTGGCTCCGGCCAGAGGAGAGAGCAGAGCGGTCCGAGGGCCGGGGAGGCACCCGGAGTCGCCTCAAACCGTCCGACCCCCTGACTCCGGCCAGAGGAGAGAGCAGAGCGGTCCGAGGGCCGGGGAGGCACCCGGAGTCGCCTCAAACCGTCCGACCCCCTGGCTCCGGCCAGAGGAGAGAGCAGAATGGTCCGAGGGCCGGGGAGGCACCCGGAGTCGCCTCAAACCGTCCGACCCCCTGACTCCGGCCAGAGGAGAGAGCAGAGCGGTCCGAGGGCCGGGGAGGCACCCGGAGTCGCCTCAAACCGTCCGACCCCCTGACTCCGGCCAGAGGAGAGAGCAGAGCGGTCCGAGGGCCGGGGAGGAACCCGGAGTCTCCTCAAACCGTCCGACCCCCTGACTCCGGCCAGAGGAGAGAGCAGAGCGGTCCGAGGGCCGGGGAGGCACCCGGAGTCGCCTCAAACCGTCCGACCCCCTGACTCCGGCCAGAGGAGAGAGCAGAGCGGTCCGAGGGCCGGGGAGGCACCCGGAGTCGCCTCAAACCGTCCGACCCCCTGACTCCGGCCAGAGGAGAGAGCAGAATGGTCCGAGGACCGGGGAGTCAGCGGGAGGAACCCGGAGTCGCCTCAAACCGTCCGACCCCCTGACTCCGGCCAGAGGAGAGAGCAGAGCGGTCCGAGGGCCGGGGAGGCGCCCGGAGTCGCCCGGAGTCGCCTCAAACCATCCGACCCCCTGACTCCGGCCAGAGGAGAGAGCAGAATGGTCCGAGGACCGGGGAGTCAGCGGGAGGAACCCGGAGTCGCCTCAAACCGTCCGACCCCCTGACTCCGGCCAGAGGAGAGAGCAGAGCGGTCCGAGGGCCGGGGAGGAACCCGGAGTCGCCTCAAACCGCCCGACCCCCTGACTCCGGCCAGAGGAGAGAGCAGAGCGGTCCGAGGGCCGGGGAGGCCCCCGGAGTCGCCTCAAACCGTCCGACCCCCTGACTGCGGCCAGAGGAGAGAGCAGAGCGGTCCGAGGGCCGGGGAGGCCCCCGGAGTCGCCTCAAACCGTCCGACCCCCTGACTGCGGCCAGAGGAGAGAGCAGAGCGGTCGGCGCGGACGACGAGCCGCCATCGATCAGCCCGGGCGGCGGCGGCAGCACGTCTGAGAGACAGCGATGGCGCCGCGTCTCGGAGGCAGGCGGAGCTGCTCCAGACGTTCGACGGCCGCCGCACAAGACACAGGAAGGAACTGGAAGCTGCCCGATTTTTATCAGCAGCAATATGGATGCCATAGGCTGCAACAGGCTGCACCATCTCAACAGGTAAAATCCGAGACTCCGGTAGCCACCACTGTGACTTGGCTGCGACCAACAGACGGCTGCGACCGCCAGTGACCAACATACGTGCGGCTGCGACCGCCAGCGACAACAGACGGACACCACTTCCCACGACGTGAGCGTGAGCTAATCATCGTCCAGCGCCTAGTGTCCAGCGCCTGGACAGGCAGCGTCTCAGGTGACGGTGTGCCCCTAGTAGTAGGGGCACACCGTCACTGTAGGACCACCGTGCCGGCGACATTGGAGCCCGACACTCGGCCGGGGGCACATCGCTGATCGCACGCTCTACACGAGGCACACGCTGCTGGAATCCGACACCGCCCGCAGCGCACCTCGGAAACCGCGTGTCGTCCCACCAGGTCACAGTGACGGGCATGACGACACGCGGCTGGAATCGGAGCGGGCTGAAATCGGACGAAGCCGGACCATTTCGAACATTCCGCGAGGGATCACTAAGTAATGGCCAGTCCGGCCGGCCGAGCCGGAGCGGCCGGAGCTATTGATTCAAACGTCACACGGAGCGAGGGCCCGCGGCCGAAAACGCCCCGTGATTGGTGAACGCAAATAACGACAGCTGCTAACCGACGGCGGGAACATCCATCGGCTGACTGGACCAGCTACGTGCCCAATGGCGCCGTACATATTTGACGGCGGCCGCAATCGAGTGCTGTCTCGATTGTGTGGTACACTGCGAATCGGCGCTTATGTGCGACATGTTGATTTAAAAATAGCCTAAACTGATGCAATGTCGACAACGGAAAACACGCTTGTAAGTGACATAATGAAGACGACGCCTTTGCAAATAACACTCTGACCATGGTTTTGAACTTTTACAAATACAGGTTTCACTTGTTGAGGTGTCAATCAATACGAATACAAGAGTTTACTGTTGAAGTTCATGCAGTATATGTCCAACTGATGTTTCTTCGCTCAGTAATTATTCAAAGAGTGACAATGAACTGAAACGGTGACAGGCACTATCTTAACGCTGTGAGGGTGGTGTGTGCATGTTTGTAGATGTCTGCAACATGATGCAGTTGTGTTACTTGTGTATGCAATACTGCCATATGTATGCCGGAGGGAGGCCTGCAGGAAGTCAGCACGTGAGTTCCAGGGAGAGGACGGGGACGCAGGGGGCCGGACCGGCATAACATGGCCGGACTGTGGAGTCGTGGACGGACACGTCTCTGTGGAGACCAGCGAGGCTCGGCGCCATGCACATTACACAGCTCTCTGGATTCGCGGCAGCGGGAAGAAGGATTAGCAATACAGGTCAATAGGTAGATGCAGCCTTCGGCAGTCGTGAAGGGCCTTGGCTCAACTAACATCTCAAGTAAAAACTGACAAACGAACGACGATATAAACTTATAAAATATGAATGCATGCGAAGCAAAACACTGCACAAAAAGATATTCAGCAAAAGCTCCTGATAACCACATCTAAAAAAAAAATATATAACATATCCTGTGCTGTTTCCAGGCAGTGACATATCCTGCTATCGCCACTGTCACCCCCTCCCCCCCCCCCCCCGAGGCGGCCGGTCCGGCCCGGTCCGGCGTTCCTTACCTTCTCGCCCAGTTTGCTCCCGTCCTGGACGTGGTCCGACACCGGGTTGAAGGTGGAGCGGTTCAGCGCGTTCTTCTCAATCGCTCCGGTCAGCGCGTTCATCCAGTCGTCACGCTCCTTGTTCGAGCTGCAACAGGTGGGTCAGGTCAGGTCAGATCAGGTGAGGTGAGGTGAGGTGAGGTGCGGTGAGGTGAGGTGAGGTGAGGTGAGGTGAGGTGAGGTGCGGTGCGGTGCGGTGCGGTGCGGTGCGGTGCGGTGCGGTGCGGTGCGGTGCGGTGCGGTGCGGTGCGGTGCGGTGAGGTGAGGTGCGGTGCGGTGCGGTGCGGTGCGGTGCGGTGCGGTGCGGTGCGGTGCGGTGCGGTGAGGTGCGGTGCGGTGCGGTGAGGTGAGGTGCGGTACAGTGCGGTGCGGTGCGGTGCGGTGCGGTGCGGTGCGGTGCGGTGCGGTGAGGTGCGGTGCGGTGCGGTGCGGTGCGGTGCGGTGCGGTGCGGTGCGGTGCGGTGCGGTGAGGTGAGGTGAGGTGAGGTGAGGTGAGGTGAGGTCATGTCATGTCAGATCAGATCAGATCAGATCAGATCAGATCAGGTGAGGTGAGGTGAGGTGAGGTGAGGTGAGGTGAGGTGAGGTGAGGTGAGGTAAGGTCAGATCAGATCAGATCAGGTCAGACCAGGTCAGGTCAGGTCAGGTCAGGAGAAGTGAGGGCAGGTCGGCTTAAACAGGTCGGGTAAGGTCAGGTCAGGTCAGGTCAGGTCAGGTGAAGTGAGGGTAGGTCGGCTTAGACAGGTCGGGTCAGGTCAGGTCAGGTCAGATCAGGTCAGGTCAGGTGAAGTGAGGGTAGGTCGGCTTAGACAGGTCGGGTCGGGTCGGGTCAGGTCAGGTCAGGTCAGGTCAGGTCAGGTCAGGTCAGGTCAGGTCAGGTGAAGTGAGGGAAGGTCGGCTTAGACAGGTCAGGTCAGGTCAGTATGGCACAGGTCAGAGCGGGTAACTGCCGGTCAGGACAGGTCAAGTCAGGCGTAATTAAGTCAGTTCAGCTTAGGTCAGACAAAATTAGGTGAGATGAGGGCAGGCCAGGTAAGATAAGGTCACTTCAGGTCAGGTCAGATGAGATCAATTCAGATCTAGTAAAGTCAGATGAGATCAGGTCAGTTCAGGCCACATTTAGCGCTGGGTGGCTGGACGGATGAAGGTCACACCGGGTGCCGGGCCGCTGCCCGGCTGACTCCCCCCCCGACCCCGCCAGCTGTCGCCGGCGCCTCTATTTGAAGCGGCCCCCGCCACGACAGACACTTGTGGAAAGTTTCCAGGCATCAACTCGCTGACCTTTTCGACGACACGACGCCGAAAAGCATTTGAATGCCGCCGAAAGGTCACCAAAGGTCAGCGGCGGCGGCGGGGCCTGAGCAGGCGGCGGCGGGGCCGGAGCAGGCGGCGGCGGGGTCCGCCTCCGGTCGGCGACTGGCAGCGGAGCGCGGCTTCCTTCAACTCACAGACAGCTGGAGCGAACCCGACACCGCGGAGACTCAGGTGCCGGGGTCGTACCCCGCCCCCCATCAGGAGAAAGGGCACGAGCCCCCGCGACGCACATGTGGTGCACAGTGACGTCATCGAATGGTGATGACGTCACCGAAGGCCGGCCGCTGGCAGCGTCAGGCGCCGGGGTTCCCTGATGGCGTCATGACCTGACGTGATTGCCACCGTCGGCAGCAAAGGAAACTACAGAGCGGTGACGGGGTTCAAGGGTCGCCCGGAGATCGGGCTGGCTGGCAGAAACGAAACAAAATAAACCGAAACCTGCTAACCTGCTAAACGACCGCACTTTGAAATTCACGCTACAACAGCCCCTATAAGTTATTCACTTATCGAAAGCTTCAGAGAACTGCAGGCCCAAGGACTCGATGAAATATAGACTTCGTTATTTTTGCAGTTCCAGCATGGCAACACCACCAGCTATAAAACAAAACGGTCGGTGCGCGCGACGATTCGTCCCGGGATCGATCGACCGGCAACAGGGAAGATGGCGCCACAAACGCAGGTATAGGTGACGCCACTGTATTGATAAGACTGACGTCCTGCTGCTATCAGCGTGCACGAGCTGTTTTGTTGAATTGCTATTGGCCGGGGCTAACAATATGCTAGCAGTTTAATCGATAGTTGCAGTGCTTATAGTAGCGGAAGCCCTCTGGAGTCTACCCGATAACTTTTTGCTCCCAAGCAAATTCCTGGAGTCTTTGAATATCTCAGCAACTAGGGTGAATCTGGAGAAATGATGTAATGGTTCAATTCAGAAAATTGTGTTCTATAGACCAGTGCCAATAACCCCAACTAAGCGGTGTGAGTAGGCACACTCCCTTTAACATACCGTACAAATGCCATATTTTGAGCAAAATGCAATCCAAAAACGTCAAAAGATAGCAAATGGCAAGGGCTACAACATGGCTATCTAGGTTTAAAAAAGAAAACAAATGTTTTTTGACCCCCCAAAAATAAAAAATAAAACATGTTTTTGGGGGAAAATTCCCACAAAATAATATTTTTAAAGATATTCAAAAAGCCGGAATTTATGTCAGAGAACCACATATGGGTAACTACCATACCACATTTCAGAATGATATCACCATTTTTTACTAACTTATAGCATCTAAAGTATGGGTAACTCATGAAGTAATATTTCGATTTTGTTTTTGCTTTTATTGACCAGATACAGACAAATAAATGCCACCACTGTCTTTCTGAGATACAACTGGTCTACAAACATGCCTTTTTATTTATATTTATCAATTCAAATTTTGACTTGCAGTGACCTGAACTTGACCTGGACTTGACATTAACTTTAAGCAAATGAAGTCAGGTGGTAAAATGACTCCCTATCGAATTTTACATGGACCATAAAACATGTGTTGCATGACTTTCGTAGATATTTTGCGCATAGTGACCTTTTGTGACTTGCCTTAACCTTGGCCAACAATCTCACTTTAGCTCATGCGGGATGTGTATCATACCTTTGGCAGCACTTCGGGTGATCATGGTCGTAATCGAAGGTTTTGGATGGAAAGTATGACCCATAAACTCAAATACGTCGATTTTGACCTTTGACCTGACCGTGACCTGACATTTTACCTCAATTTGACATTTGTGAGTACGCTTTATATTCGTCTCATTGCGAGCTTTCGATTGCCGCCTTGCGCGTCTCGCTGCGATCATTGGTTCGGAAGATAACCAAGGGGGGGGGGGTGCGTTTACCCCCCCCCCCAGTCAATGGTGTTCTGCTGAGACCCCAGTCAATGCCGGGTTAAACAACAAACGAAGCGTTGCGTTTAGAACAGTGAGGGAGGTCGGCGTAGTATGAATTAATGATTGAATAGAGGCAGCGTATTCTCGTGACTATGATAACTACATCTGCAATATGAATGGTTTCCACGAGAATTCACCAATGTAAATGGTTCCCCGAGTGATCAGCCTCTTCACTCTGCCTGAGGCGGCGTGCCTGTCCAGGGCAGACAGCGGCAGGATCTCTCTCTCTCGCTCTCGTCGCTCTCTCTCTCTCTGTGTCTCTCTCTCTCTCTCTCTCTCTCTCTCTCTCTCTCTCTCTCTCTCCTCTCTCTCTCTCTCTCTCCTCTCTCCTCTCTCTTCTCCTCTCTCTCTCTTCTCTCTCTCTCTCTCTCCTCTCTCTCTCTCCTCTCTCTCTCTCTCTCTCTCTCTCTCTCTCTCTCTCTCTCTCTCTCTCTCTCTCTCTCGACTATGCACCTTCGTCGGCCGGAAACGACAGTTTCCGGTGCTGCTTCCGCGCGCGCACTGACTTCCGCGTCGGCCGGGAAGAAAAGAACGATTCCACTCTCGGTGTTAGCCAGCGTTGGTCGCCGGCCGGATCGCGGCGCTATTCCGGAGCAGACGGGTTGGAGAAGGCCTCGCGCTGGCCGCGTCTCACTGAGACGACAGATCGCCGCTCCAGGCGGACTTGATCGTACAATGCATGCATTCAGGAAATGGCCGAGGTAAATGAGGCAGGCATGAATCTGAGGAAGCGATCCATTATTACTTCAGTGGTGATTGACAAACGAGCCCTAACATACAATGCGGAATCAGGGGACCGACAAACATCGCACACGAATGAATGAGGGTGATAATAACTGTAAATATTGAAGACAATACTGAACGACGAGAGCGAATACATCGATTGATAACCATTAGCCAGACCTTGATAGAGCGATATTACAAGGTCATTATCTTCGCTATAAGCCGAAGCTGAGAATCTAGGCCGCTGAAATTGGAAATTTCTTGCAATCAGGTCTCGCAACAGGAGCCTGCTGTCTCTGGTAGACAGGAGCAACAGGAGCCTGATCCCTCCGGTGGACAGGAGCAACAGATAGCACGCGCCCAGTGACGAGGCAAACCGCAGCACTTCCGCGAGGTCGTCACGTCCCGTAGATATCAGACACGAGGTACCAGGCACGAGGACATGCAGTGCGTCACGCCACACGAGCTCGCGCGTCACGACCCACGAGCTACTGAGTAACGATTCATCGATTCGTCGGGCCATGCCGGCATTCGCGTGCTTGTCTACACTGGCCATCGATGAAGTCCTTGTGTTTGTGTGTCTTTGTGTTTGTTTATTGGGGTTTTAGGGCGCGCCGACTCCTCCGGTTATTTTGCGCCCATATCGATGAAGCACACATGGGAATTCATGTGTGACCTGTCGGGCTGTAAGGCTCAACTATCTGTTGCGCTTGCGCGTCGGTCCGACTGGCCCCGTCCAGCTAAAACGCAATCCGAAAATACCAGACTAGAACAGGTGCTATTAACACTCATTATCATAACATTATCATAACATCATAACATTAACAGCCTCTTAAATTTCGTGTCCGGTCATCTCCGATCTTCCCAAAGAAACTGTGCTCTGCCTTCTTCCCAAACAACCGCTGCTGTCGAGCGCTGCAATCCCTGTACAGGTCGTGTCAAGATCCGATCACAGAAATCCACCTACTCAACAACTGAAAAGTAAACTGAAAAATCACTCACCCACTCAACGGATCTACCGACTCAACAGTTTCGGGATAATGTGAAAAAGTGACCCACTAAACTGTTCGATGTATTCACACAAGCCGTGGTTTCCTGTTGATCAGGATCCAGCGACTATGAAACATCTGCGGCCGCTGCGACCCGATTGGATATCTGAATCACTGCCAGTTGGACTGGCGAGTCGGTGGCTGGGCCAGAGACTTCTGTCAGGATGTCGTCTCACAGCTGGGAGCCTGCATCCAGGACTGTCAGACATCCTTCCACCCGTTGTATGTACTTAGCGGTGGCAAGATTCCGGCAGCCCGGTAATAGCGCGAGTCAACGCAGCCAGGTCGGCTGCTGCCAGGTGTCAGACCAGCTGGCCAGATCGGCCGCGAACTGCTGTAGAATGATTAACCCTATAAGTGGTGCTGGAGGCTCCTGGCTACCCCTATTAGTGGCAGGGGGGGGGGGGCGGATTCCCCCAGAGATATCGAGATCTCCTTGTCCGATTTTCACAAATCAAACGGCGTTTGATTCCCCTCAACACGATCTACATTTATTAAAAAAACGACATTTTTGATAGGGGGACAACAGGGGGCAAAAACTACAAATATTAGAGGTATTTGTGATCCAACACAGCTGTCATGTTTATCAACGGATTTCAACGCAACTAATGGGGATCGATAGAGATTGAATTGGGGATTGATATATAATAGTGACTTTTTAAAATACAAAAGCCATAGGCGTTTTCAGGTCACTAAATTTTCGGGTAAAATAAATGCCCTATAGAACAATTTTTCTCTCTTTTTTTCGATAAATGAAATGGTGCGCTATCGTGACATCGGACACAACAGTTATAAAGCATATTTGCATCCATAGGCGGTGCCCGGTTAGCGGAAAAGGGAGGCAAAATATAAAAACAAAACTTCCTGTAAACCTCCCCTTTTCAAGTCCCTGAAACCGCCTCTGCCGTGCAATATTTATTACAGTTCACTAAAATCAACAAATTTACACTTGTTTCAATCACCGTAAACCTATGCAACTCCTTTATACTTAGGCAGTTAGGAAGAAGCCGTGAAGATCGCATCTCAGTATTATCGCCAAATGTCACAGATAAAAAATCCTCGAAAAACTGGGCCTTGGAACCGCCTCTGTTATGGTTAGGAACTCAAAATTTTGACGCCATTTGCGGAATTCAATTCTAGGAAAAGTCACAAAATTGCATGGGTCTGCTCTTAGCCGTTCGGGAGATATCTGCGAAAACCTGAGGAGTGGGCAGAATCCGCCCACCCCCCGCCACTAATAGGGTTAAATGGACAAGTTGCACGACTTGCCCATTATGCAATCATAACAGCACCAAAAGTGCATGACATTGCCAAGACTTTCAAATATGCCAGCACCACAAAATTGCATGAATTAAAATGTTTCCCTAAATGCACAGCGAAATTGTACATTTTACATCAGCTCTGGAATACGGAAGCAGCATTCCCCCAGCTCCCTGACACGTCAGCGCGTGATTCAGTCACAGCTGCAGTCCCGCAGAGAGACGAGCTGCCCCGGCGGACTGACCCAGCCACACACGGCACCGGCCCCCAGTGTCTGGTATGATTCAGTCCCAGCTGCAGTCCCGCAGAGAGACGAGCTGCCCCGGCGGACTGACCCAGTCACACACGGCACCGGCCCCCAGTGTCTGGTATGATTCAGTCCCAGCTGCAGTCCCGCAGAGAGACGAGCTGCCCCGGCGGACTGACCCAGTCACACTCCCAGCTGCAGTCCCGCAGAGAGACGAGCTGCCCCGGCGGACTGACCCAGTCACACTCACAGCTGCAGTCCCGCAGAGAGACGAGCTGCCCCGGCGGACTGACCCAGTCACACACGGCACCGGCCCTCAGTGTCTGGTATGACGCGGCACGGTGTCGACTCCGGCGGGATGCAGGGCCTCCCCGTCCCGGCCACAGCGGCTGACCAAGTCACACACAGTCCCGGCCCTCAGTGCCTGGTATGACGCGGCACGGTGTCGACTCCGGCGGGATGCAGGGCCTCCCCGTCCCGGCCACAGCGGCTGACCAAGTCACACACAGTCCCGGCCCTCAGTGCCTGGTATGACGCGGCACGGTGTCGACTCCGGCGGGATGCAGGGCCTCCCCGTCCCGGCCACAGCGGCTGACCAAGTCACACACAGTCCCGGCCCTCAGTGCCTGGTATGACGCGGCACGGTGTCGACTCCGGCGGGATGCAGGGCCTCCCCGTCCCGGCCACAGCGGCTGACCAAGTCACACACAGTCCCGGCCCTCAGTGCCTGGTGTGACGTGGCACGGTGTCGACTCCGGCGGGATGCAGGGCCTCCCTGTCCCGGCCGGGGACACAGGACCTCCCCGTCCCGGCCGGGGATGCAGGGCCTCCCCGTCCCGACCGGGGACACAGGGCCTCCCCGTCCAGGCCTCAGCGGCTGCCCAGATGGCGCAGCTGCTCCGTTCAGTCCCCGCTTGCAGCGGTGACGGAGGTGACGGAGGTGACGGCGGTGACGGCGGTGATGGAGCTGACAGCGCAGACAGCTTCGGGACCAGCCAGAGCACGGGATAGAAGACTGGGGAGCGGATCATCTGGAAACGGAAGGAAACGCTGAGGAGCGGGAGAGGATACGAAACGAAACGCGAGGTGGTATTGAGGAATGCCAATAGAGGGGACACAAGGTGTGAGAAGAGACTGCATCGTCGCAAACACGTCTATCATTTAACACCGGAAGAATGCCAGGGAAAGTAGGAACATGACTAAAGGCTGGCGATTAACCATACGATACGTCAGCCAAGGGAATGGGAGGAACGCTAGGCAGGACGCGCTTATCTGCATCCACAGTCCACGCCCGCATGATGCACACGACTCGTCCCCACCTGGCCGTCAGACTGAAGCTGCGCGTGGTGGAGACGACGGAGAACTCGTTCTGGTACTCGTCGGTGGCGCCGACCGGCACGCTGATCCGCATGCCGGGCAGGGGCAGGACGTAGTCGAGATTGAGCGTTCCGGCCGCCGCCGTGGCCGAGCCGATGTAGCTCGTCAGCAGCAGACTGTCCGTCAGCTGGAACAGAGAAACAAGGACAGGAGAGCTCAGGAACGGGCTGATGCGAGCCGAGACATGGTCATTGGGCTAGAATGGAGACAACCCGTTGGCTGTGAGGCTGATCATGCCACGTACCAGTTGATAACGCGAACAGCAGGCACTAACTACAGACGCCACACAGAGCTCACAGCAGAAGCCAAGTGTCCGTACTCCGTGCAGCACACCGAGCGCTGCTGCTGGCTGCTCATACTCGGCCGCGGGTCGGGGCGAGTGAGCTATGTATGTACATCGAGAGTCTGTCCAGCAACACCGACAGCTCGTCTGACAGACAGACGAAACATACCGACATTCACAACACGATGGTGCGCAGGATTGTCAACAGTTGTACATGGGACTCGGAGGGTACGGGGTGAGATTTCAGACCGACCGGACGGCGCTCTCCGTCGCCCAGCCATGGCATCATCACAGCCTTATTCGGACCGGACACAGCGCCACACAACGCACGGCTATCGGGCCAGTCCGGTCATGGAGTCGGCACGGCATCGCGCCGTGACCACGCCGTCGTGTTTGTATTCACTGATCGGTCCTATTCGTGAATGAGATGCACCATTGAGCGGCCTGGTGTCAAGTGTGGCAGCAGCGCAACATGTCACAAACCATCTGCTGGGCATTTGCTCACATCAGATTTCTATATCAGATTTTTATATGTTAATCACTACCAGTATTGCATTCTGCCATTGCCACAGCCAGCATGTCACACGTTACGTACTAGCCCGACACATTGGTACACAGTACAGACCAGGGGCGTCGCCACGGGGGGGGGGGGGGGGGGGGGGTCGCCCCCCGGATCGCTCCTGCCGGAGTCCGGCCCCCAGATTCGTAGGATTTTACATTAGCCATATGGGTTGGCCCCTCAAACCCCTGGCTGCCCCCCCCCCCCCCCCACTCAACATGCTGTGGTGACGCCACTGGTACAGCCACAACAGACGTACCAGTATGACGAAGCGCGGCTGCGGGCCCTTACGGCAAAGCTTGGACAGCTCGCCCTCGCGGAGGAAGGCGCGGCCCGGCTTCACAATCTCCGTGTAGCGCAGCCGCTCCTGCAGCTGCAGCAGCTTACGGAAGTTGTCCTGTAGAGAGGGCAGACGGGGGGGGGGGGGGGGGTCAGAGCCGAGTGGGGAAGAGCAGAAGAGCGGGGCGGGGAGGGGCAGGGTGACAGCTGAGACAGAGCTGTTCTGCGATAGTAACAACCTCCGGGATAACGTAGGTTGTTGTGGAACGGTCTATACGCCGGCAGTGGAGCGAAGACTGCTGTTTGCTGTTCTAGTGGGACTGACAAGGTCATAGACGTGTGTTTTGTTATAAGTGCTGGGGTTTCTCTGATTTTCAAGGAACCAAGGCACTGACTATAATTATGAAACAATGGACAATGAATATATTTCTTTCCTTGTGTTTGTCTGTGCACTCGTATTCAAGTAACCACATACTGGTTTCCCTTCACAAAGGCCCCAAGTGATCCACAGTAACTCATATCCTTGAAGCCACATCACCGTTTGTCGGACGTCTGGAAGCGTGGACAGATTTTCGCGACAGCAGACGTGAACTTGGCTGGACGAGACAGTGTGGCATGTCGGCCAGACACGGGAGAGAGGGATGAGGAGCGGAGACAGAGTACCGGAGCAGAGCGGAGGCACCTATTTCTGGAGCCGCACGGAGACCGGCGCCAACAGGCGATTCTTGGAAAATCACCGGTGACGGTGCCGACACAGAAGAGGTGGGTCCGACGCGCGGTAACACAGAGAGGAGTTCGATACACGGTGGCTGGTGAGATCACATACTGAATACTACAGTGAAAAAGAACTTAGGCCGGAGCGAGCCACTAAAGCTGGGGCCTATATGGTCCTTGGTGCTGAGGCGACGAACCACGAGTAGTCTCAACTCTCAAGTGTGTATGACTCAACATGACGGAAATGTGATACTGACAATACGAAACTGCATTACAAACGTAACACATGCCGACATAAATTATCCAAAGGAAGTGTCCAACATCTAGGTGACGTCAGGGAAATAAACCTCAGGAAGAGAACATGCCGCAATGCCGATTCCAACTCATTTCCTTCCACACACATTGTTTGCACAACGCGGCGATGATATTCTTCTTCATGGAAGGAGAAACCAACTGACCCTCCCACCTTTTCTAGTATGCACAGCTGACGGGCAGCGCTGGAATGGTCAGTATTCTATGGCCGGGGAATGGCTCGTTTCCGAGGCGCGACAGTACGGCAGAAGCATGAATCACAGCTACTACAGAGAACACATAGATGGCGCTGCCAACTTGGCACGGCCGGCATGATAAATGGTGAGTATCAAGAACAGGTAGGTGCTCTTTGCGAGAGGCGAGGGCGGACATTTTCAATATTTCAAAACCCACAGGCGACGTTACCTACACACGAAACACTTAAAACAGCATAAAGAGAAAAGAAACTCCACGGGACACAACAGTAGAAAGGGTTTCAAAAGAGATCAGCATTCTTGCAGGATTTACGAAGTCCGCATCAACTCCACACGACAGCAGCTCCTCAATATAACAATCCCTGTAGGCTTCAGAAACCCAAAGCTTGCGGCCCTCCGAATTCAAAAGCAGCAGCTCAATTTTGTCCGCCCCTGTAGCTCGGTTGGGAGAGTGTCGGACTTCTGACCTCACCCGGTAGTGGCAGCCCCGGTTCGAGTCGCTTCGGCGCTCGCTATTTGCCCCTGACTGGGATGGCCTCTGGCCGGTGGCAGCGGTCGCACTCAAAGTCAGGTCACGTCAGAGGGCGGTGCGGACCGTGTCCAGGTATGTCGGGCACGTACAACTTTCGCTTCTAAATTCTGCTGGACGCCAGGAATTGCTTGATCAGGTGGTGGGGTCAGGGCCTGCGCAACAAGCTATGCTTAGCGCGGGGCCTGACCTCGGAAATCCATCAATTCAAAAACATTCGAACTAAATTTATAAATAAAAAATCCCGTAACATCTGAAGAGCTGCTTGTGACGTAAGCATACTATAAACACATACGGATAATGTCGTACTAGACTAAAAGGCATGTTACTCCAACAGAACACATACCCACTAGAGATGCAAGATTCTGGTCCCAGCGCCCCAGCGCTGAGACCAGAACTGATCACGGCCGTGACTGAAGCTGTGACTGGCCAGGCCAGCGCCATAGGATTAGCATTGCAGCGCCATGACTGAAGCTGTGACTTGCCAGCTCATGCCGTGGCCGTGACTGGGGCTGTGACCAAATAATTATCATTTTCTGCACCTCTAATACCTACTTCACAGTGAAGGCGAAATAAATCAAAACGGAAATTTACGTAACAACTTTTTCGGACATAAACAGGCAATACATTGGGGAATTTGGCAATTAAACATGGACCTCGGAGGTCCAAACTAGCTAAGCCCAAAGAATGAAACGGAACCGGAAAGCCAGTCTTCTACGCCGTGCTGCACTGCACGTGCAGACGAGACCACACCAGCGGGATGGGGAAGGCGGATATGATAGTGAGCTGTGAGGAAATGTCACCAGACACCAGACCTGCGTCACACACGCGCACGCGTGTGTGCACGGCGGCCTGCACGGCGACCGGTCCTGTTACGAAAAACGCCCGGGCCGGGCGGCGCGGCTGGAGGAAACAGGGCCTGTCCGACGGCGGCGGGAGGCCAGCGGTGACTCAACATCAGCAGAGACGAGCGGTCGGCGGCGGCGGCGGCGTCTTCCTGTCTGTACCGAGGACTGAGGACTGGGGAGGAACGGCGAAACCGACCGGGCACGGCACACGTGACACGCCGCACGTGCAACCACATGACACGCTGCACGTGCAACGCCCGGCGTCTGGGGTTCCAGGCATCCGCGCAGACGCTGGTGGCGAGGTGCGGTCACCAGTGGCGAGGGGAAGGAGGAAATACAATACATTGGGATGTAACCATCACACAGGAAAGTCACGAATCAGTTACTGAATGCTCGTTAGGTGCATGAAGTGCAACACAAACAGCATATATGCAATCTAAGCAGGATCAAAGCAACGTCTCACATGCGACGGCTTCAAGGTCACTTTTCGAGTCGACTTTTTTCTGCCTCGCCCAGTAAAGTTTGTATAAGTTTCGCTGCCATTGCACCCACGGACCGACGCCTATGCTTCCAATCAATGTTGACCCCTTCCAATCCAACAAGCACCGCTGAGTACAACTCCATCCCCCCGAAAACCCGCTTGCGTCGCCTCTGTACCTCTGCCAGGGAGTCGTCCGGCGGGCGTCCAAGGTCTTCCTGTTGGGCTGATGGTGAAAGCCGCTACATCGGTGACATTTTTTGACACGAACGACACAAAATGATGTCCATGACGACATCCGAAGACTAAGCAGAGGCCCGACTGATGAACAACGGAGCCGCGACCGAGGTGAACTAACAGCGACCATGGAGAAATACGGCCAACCATTGTGTTGTGCTTTTATCGCTGGTGCGAAAGGGAAACCGGGCAGACACTGGTATGTGGCTTCACTTCCAACTTCAATTATTCTCGCCCAGCTTTGCAGAATTAGTTCGGCCGGGTTTTGGACGATCAAGTTGATGTAATGGCTAAATCGTTCGGGAATAATGAGGCAGACTTCACGTCTAGATCTCCCGAAATATCACAAATTCCCATTGACCACCCGTCCCCAACAGGCAAACTCTGCCATGTGTTGTTGAGAAAGCGATGTCATTCGCCGTGCTGCTCATCGTCTGACGCGACGTGTGGCCAGATAACCAGAGACAGGCTGCGCACCAGAGACTGCACCAGAGACCAGAGACGACCAGAGACTGCAGTATAAGCAGCCGAGTGACGTCTGCAGTAGTGACGTCACTAAGCAGCGGAGGGCTGGCGATACGGCAGTGTCGGCGGAGGAAATGACACCAGTAGCCGGTCCATTCCTCGACCGGAGGAAATGACACCAGTAGCCGGTCCATTCCTCGACCGGAGGAAATGACACCAGTAGCCGGTCCATTCCTCGACCGGAGGAAATGACACCAGTAGCCGGTCCATTCCTCGACCGGAGGAAATGACACCAGTAGCCGGTCCATTCCTCGACCGGAGGAAATGACACCAGTAGCCGGTCCATTCCTCGACCGGAGGAAATGACACCAGTAGCCGGTCCATTCCTCGACCGGAGGAAATGACACCAGTAGCCGGTCCATTCCTCGACCGGAGGAAATGACACCAGTAGCCGGTCCATTCCTCGACCGGAGGAAATGACACCAGTAGCCGGTCCATTCCTCGACCGGAGGAAATGACACACGTAGCCGGTCCATTCCTCGACCGGAGGAAATGACACCAGTAGCCGGTCCATTCCTCGACCGGAGGAAATGACACCAGTAGCCGGTCCATTCCTCGACCGGAGGAAATGACACCAGTAGCCGGTCCATTCCTCGACCGGAGGAAATGACACCAGTAGCCGGTCCATTCCTCGACCGGAGGAAATGACACCAGTAGCCGGTCCATTCCTCGACCGGAGGAAATGACACCAGTAGCCGGTCCATTCCTCGACCGGAGGAAATGACACCAGTAGCCGGTCCATTCCTCGACCGGAGGAAATGACACCAGTAGCCGGTCCATTCCTCGACCGGAGGAAATGACACCAGTAGCCGGTCCATTCCTCGACCGGAGGAAATGACACCAGGTAGCGGTCATCCTCGACGGAGGAAATGAACACCAGTAGCCGTCATTCTCGACCGAGGAAATGACACCAGTAGCCGGTCCATCTCCGACGGAGGAAATGACACCAGTAGCCGTCCATTCCCTCGACCGGTTCGTCCGGCTGACAGCGGACAGATATTATATATAATATATATAATATATATATATATATATATATATATATAATATATATTATATATATATATATATATATATATATATATATATATACACACACACACACACACACACACACAAACACACACACACACACACACACAGACACAGACACAGACACAGACACAGACACAGACACAGACACAGACACAGACACAGACACAGACACAGACACAGACACAGACACAGACACAGACACAGACACAGACACAGACACAGACACAGACACAGACACAGACACAGACACAGACACAGACACAGACACAGACACAGACACAGACACAGACACAGACACAGACACAGACACAGACACAGACACAGACACAGACACAGACACAGACACAGACACAGACACAGACACAGACACAGACACAGACACAGACACAGACACAGACACAGACACAGACACAGACACAGACACAGACACAGACACAGACACAGACACAGACACAGACACAGACACAGACACAGACACACACACACACACACACACACACACACACACAACACACACACACACACACACACACACACACACCACACACACACACACACACACACACACACGGCCAGTCCGGCGAACGGAGGGACGGACAGAGAGTGCTGACCATCGTCGGGCATTTCCGACAGCCGCGATTGCAGACGGCGCTCCGCTAACCGTCGGCCGTCACACTCATGGAAACCCATCATCACGCAGCGGTGCCCGCTCTTTGTGCCGGGTACCTCCTCTCACGCCTGCTCCGCGTCCGACCCAGCAGCGACCCGGCACCGACCCGGCACCGACCCAGCAGCGACCGAGCCCCGACCGAGCCCCGACCGAGCTCAGACAGAGCGCATAACGAGCGCAGACGGAGCGCAGACCGAACACGCGATCGGCACGGAAGACTCGGCGGCCAGAGGCGCCGGCACACCGGTGATGGCCGGGTAAGTGCCGGTTATCTGCACAATAAAGCGTCAAATTACAGCCGGAGTCGTCTCAGCGGACTGCTCCGAGTGCTCTCCGGCCGGCGGCGGGACGGACTGTGGAGGTGCGGAGCGGTCCGACCCCGGTGGATGGTTCTGCGAGGCCGGCTCCTGCCGTGCTCCACTGCTGAGTAACCAATTAACCATCCACCAGCCGGGCAGCCGGCAGAGGTATGCGCCGTGCTTGGGAGCGGCGAGACACCGGACACCTCGGGAGGTGTGGCTTTACAACGGTGCGCCAGGCTGTGTCGCGGGGCGGGGCGGGGCGGGTGGGCAACGCCACACGTGCACAGGTGCACTGTTACCACGCCAGCGCACAGTGGTGAATTTTGCGATTTAGCCCGAATAAAGTCCGGAAGCATGAGTTTCGGAATCCCATTTTTGGGGGTACCGATACCAATTGGAAATGGTCTGTATTTTTCGAAAATCGCCATGGTTTATCGATTTGAAAGCCTTGTGACACTGAAACTTGCAGTAAAAGTGGCGTCTTCCGCACAGAACCAGTGAGCTGGCAGAATGTGTGATGTTATAAAACGTGAAGAATACGGGACAATCGGAACCCGTCAGCTCAAATAAGTTTTATAACACCGAGCAGAGGAGCTTCATTGAATCTATTTCAGGGCTAATAACTTTCCCGGATTACAAACTCCTGGTTTGGTCGACTTCGCATATCACAAATAAATTTCGTTGGATTTTTGTATTATTTTGGAAGTCGAAATCAACAATGAAGGTAGGCCGCTAGGGAGAAAATGAAACCCTATACTGCCATAAAAAGCACCTAGAGTTACTTCGGATACATGTTGCTCTTGCCACCCTTTGCGCCACCTTGCTCGTTGAAAGCTCAACATGGCCCAATTTGGAAATAGTTGCATACATGGTGGTGCGCTTAGTACCGTATTTGGCACCCAAAGCAATGCATTGCTTTGCACCTGCACCCATGATTTCGCCACCATACTTTTAAAAATTATTTCCAAATTATAAAAACTTATTAGAAACACACCCCAATTCGCTTTCAGCGCTCAAAAGTACCCCAGGGTACGTTCTGGGTGCATCGTAAGCGACCCCGGTGAATTTATGCGGAAGGGAAAATTTCAGGCTCATATGGCCTATGCTAACAAAAAATAACATGCCACGAGTTCCTCAAAATTATCATTGCTTAGGAGCATTTGTTTACGCAAAACACGCTTTCAGTGTCCAAAAGTTTACCCAGGGTACGTTTTGGGTGCCGTAAGCAGGGAGGAGGTTCAATCGACGCACAGGTGAGTAACACCGCATAAGTAGTCTGATCTATCGCAGTTGGCCGGCTCAGGTAAGCTTGGACATTTCCAGTGTGCTGCTGACAGCAGACCTGGGGATGCAAATTTCAGGGACACGGAGCCGGCCGGGCCCAAATCAGGCCCGCGGGCCTGACGCTGTGTTGAACTCAAGCTTGCCGGTCCCTCATGTCGGGCTTAGCACAAGTTCGGGGGTTAAATATTGTTTAATGTATATGAAGTAGCACGCATATTGCTGGCTGCCGGGCCTGGCGGGTGCTGCCACATGTGCCGGGCTTGATGCAGTGCAACTTATCATGAGCGTGGCGGTGCAGGTTCCTGATTTGGAGGACCTTTGTTTTGGCATCTCTCAGCAGACCCCAATAGGTGGTGAGGGAAGACTAGAGCCTTGAACGTTACA
>JAXIVJ010017647.1:0-25526 GCA_036785665.1 Chirona hameri | reverse complement strand
CCAATACGTGTGTAAAATAGAGCAAGACTATTTTAGAGAGAGAGAGAGAGAGAGAGAGAGAGAGAGAGAGAGAGAGAGAGAGACTCGTATGACTGGATTTTCGACTAGCCACTAGCTGGACTGATCTGGGCAACTCGCCAGAGTCCCTCTTGGACCCTCGTTTCTCATGTCGAACGACATCACTAGATGCAGCATTCCGGCATCGGTCTCGAAAGCTTACCCACACGACGCACCTGCCGAGTAGAGCCCTGGGGTGGATGGGAAGCGTTTCTTACGCATCTGCAAGAAGGCTGCATTGCGTGAATTCCGAAAAGCACCAGTAGCTAGTCGCACCATGTGTGGTGCACACCAACGAGAGATTTCGTACCGTTCAACGCTTTGTCGAATACAATGGACGCACAATGGACGTAACGAGCCAGGCTTGAGGCTGCTCTCTCTCAACCGTCCACGTCCCAGCATTGACAGATATGTAGCGGCAGGCGCAGTAGCATTGAGGTGGTAGCGCTGACAAGACATCGCATCGGCCACTACTACACTTCCTACAGCCATCATTTGACCGGATCGGGACACCCTGTGCGCAACCACTGCAACGTTCCACTGCGCGTAAAACGCGTCTATCTCCCAACGACATCTGCGAACGCTTGGAATGCATAAACTCGCGATTTTTCTCCCAAGACATCGTTCGATGATGCGCTAGGCGACAATGCAACTGTCAACATTGAACAAGTTCCGATCCAAAGGAGTTCTGATTTAATATTGTGTTCAATTTCCGCCAGTTACTGTGCTAAATATCCTTAATTAGGTAGATAGGCGCTTTGGCCTAAGTGCAAAAAAGTGCCACCAAAACCCACAAACTTAAGCCCGTATGACTGGCAAATAACCTTAGCCTTGCCTACACTTTTAGAAACCCTAGAATAACTTAAATGTACTCTTTAACCCGCGCGGCGCTGGGGTCTCCATCCGAACGTGCGGTGCTGGGGGTAAATTTTACCCCCCCTCGTATCTTCCGAACCAATAACCGCAGCGAGACGCGCAAGGCGGCGATCAAAAGCTCTCAGTGAGAAGAATCTAACTCATGCCCGAAATTATTAATATAAGGTCACATGTCAGGTCACGGTCAGGTCAAGTGTCAAAATTTCAGTATTTGGGTTTTTGGGCTATACTTTCCATCCAAAGCCTTGTATTGCAACCATTATCTCACAAAGTGCTCCCAAATGTATAATGCATCTCCCCATAAGTAAAAGTGAAATTTTAGGCAAAGGTCAAGATCAAGGTCAGGTCACACAAGGGCAAAGGTCTACGAAAGCCATGCGACACATGTTGTATGGGTTATTTTACACGTATAATTCGATATAAGCAGCCATTTTCACAGCCTGACACCATATAATCGCCCTCAGGTCAAGGTCAGGTCACAAATAAGGTCAAAATTTGAAATTGATTAATCTAAATAAACATTGCATGTTTCTAGACTAGTTTTGTCTTCAAAATACAGTGGTGGCATTTATTTGTTTGTATCTGGTCAGTAAAAGCCAAAAAAACACAATTTAGAAAATGACGTCATGAGTTACTTATTCTTAGAGAGCCATAAGTCAGTCAAAAATAAAGAAATTGCTTTGAAATTTGGTATGAACATCGTTCATACTCGGCTCTCTAATATATCTTCCGGTTTTTTGAAAATTTCAGACAAAAAACTCTGGTGGAAATTCTTCCCCAAAAATCAGTATTTCGCATTTTTGGGGGTCAAAAACCCAGAAATTTGAAAATCTGAGATAGCCATGTTAAAGATAATATTATTTCCTTTCTTGTGACTCCTTTTATTTGCAATTTGCATCAACACGCTATTTTCTACGATTTTTCAAACATTTAACGTTTTTTCACCAAAAATGACATGACATGACGTCACTAAAACATCATTATCTCCTCAAAATTTTCACGAATTTCAACCAAATTATAACACAATATGTAGAATTGATGCACTATAAGGTATCGCAAGTTTCACTTCGATATCTGTCATAGTTTTCAAGTTATGGAGAAAATCCGGGAGGGGGGGTAAAATTTACCCCCCCAGCGCCGCGCTGGTTAACCCGCGAGTCACTAGGGGAAGGGGGGGGGGCTTTTTTAGCCCCCTTTAGGAATATTAGGAATATCTCAATAACTAATGCAGTTATCGACTCCAAACTTTCAGTACCTATCCGGGCATCATTTTTACACCTTTTGAGAAAAAATTAGAAAATTTCGTCAGATTTCTTTTTTATAGATATAGTGAATTTAGTGACGTCACTAAACACGATTTTGACACCAAAATCGGCTAAACTTTGCCAGGCCGTACAAATGCCGCATTTAAAGCAAGCAAAATGCAATCGAAAAACTATAAAAGGTCGAACATTGCAAGGGCTACAAACCGGCTATCTCGAAATTAAAAAAAAGGGGTTTGACCCCCCAAAAAAAATGCTCACAAGATCAAACTTTTCAAAGATATTGAAAAACATGAATATATATAAGATAAAAACATATGGGCAACTACCATACCAAATATCAAATTGATATCATCTTTTTTTAACTTTCATGGCATATAAAGTATGGGTAAATCATGACGTCATATTTTGAAATTGCGTTTTTTGGATTTCATTTATCGGATACAGACAAATAAACGCCAGCCCTGTTTTTTAAAGATAAAACTGATGTAGAAACATGTTTTTTTTATTTCGATTTATCAATTTCAAATTTTAACCTTCAGTGACCTAAACTTGACCTGAACTTGACACTAACTTCACGTAAATGAAGTCAGGTGGTACAATGACTACTACTATCGAATTATACACGTAAAAGCATCCATAAAACATGTGCTGCATGACTTTCGTAGATATTTTGTGTGTAGTGACCTTTTATGACCTGACCTTGACCTTGATCTTTTCCAACAATCTCACTTTAGCTCATGTGGGATATGTATCTTACCTATGACAGCACTTTGGGTGATTATAGGCGCAATCGAAGGCCATGGATGGCAAGTATTGTCCATCAACTCAAATACCTCGATTTTGACGTTTGACTTGACCGTGACCTGACATGTGACCTTTTTTTAAGTTTGCGTTAGGCTTCTCTCATTGAGCGCTTTCGAATGCCGCCTTGCGCGTCCCGCTGCGATCATTGGTTCTGAAGATACCAGGGGGGGGGGGGCTACCCCCCAGTGAGTCGTGTTACAGATTATACCCTTGTGACTGCCAGGTTAACCCTATTTGTAACAGGCTCCTGGCTACCCCTATTTGTAACAGGGGGAGGGGGGCGGATTCTGCTCCCCCCCCCCCCCCCCGGTGATATCGAGATCTACCCGTCCGATTTTCAAAAATGAAAAGGTGTTTGCTTCCCCTCAACACGATCTACATTTCTAAATAATAAAACAAAATCAAAATTTTGGATAGGGGGGCAACAGGGGGGCAAAAACGACAAATTTTAGTAGTATTTTTGATCCAACATAGCTTTCATGTTTATCGACCGATTTTAACACAACTAATAGGAATCGATAG
Source organism: Chirona hameri (assembly GCA_036785665.1). Taxonomy (NCBI): domain Eukaryota; kingdom Metazoa; phylum Arthropoda; class Thecostraca; order Balanomorpha; family Balanidae; genus Chirona; species Chirona hameri. The sequence goes on along the minus strand of JAXIVJ010017647.1, from coordinate 22,002 downwards.
AGATTGAATTGAAAATTGTTATAGGATGGTGACGTTTTAAAATTCAAAAATCATAGGCGTGTGCAGGTCACTCAATATGGGGGAGAAGTAAATACGTAATAAAACCATTTCTTGGTGTCGTTTTTTTGATAAATGAAATGGTATGTGATTATGACATTAGAAAAACTGTTATAAATCAGATTTTCTGCCATAGGCGGTACCAGGCTAGTGAAAAAGGGAGGTCAAATTGGAAAAAAATATTAACCGCAGACAAGTTGCTACCCAGCACTATAAATATGTTACTGATCGTAGATAGTTCCTTTTTGCATGTTGTACTTCATCATAGGCGTATCCAGGATACACACTGGGGCGGCACAAGACCTCTTGATAATTATATTATCCGCTGTTATGATACTACTAGTCAACAGTGACTATTTCACTACAACTTCAATTAATATTGCTTACCCCCCTTTTTACCCTACCTGGACTCGCTTATTATCTTATATTCGTTCGTAGAGTGGCCTGTGGTGCGTGTTTCATTCGAAAACTGCAGTACGTTATGCCATTGTACGCCCATGCCTCTTAGTTTCCTTGCAATAATATGACCCCTTTCTTCCATTCCTGAGCGCGCCTCTGCAAAAAATACTTTATTCCCTTTTCTGGCCTCATATGTGCATATATCATTATAAGCTAAACGTCTATTGCGCCGTTATCGCTGGCATATCGTCATCACCATGCCAGTCACCCCCCTTTTCATGTGCCTGAACACGCCCCTGGAACTCTATATGTAATAAATTATGCAAATAATGGAAGCAAAAGCTATCTTTCACATCTTGACACCTATAAATGTCCCTTACATCGCTCTATTGGCTTCCCGCCAAGCATTGAATATTTCCTGGAAACCCACCCCCCCCCCCCCTTTTCAAGCCCCTGACACCGCCTCTGCCATGCAATTTTTATGATATTTCATTAACATCAACGAATTTGCACTTGTTGCAATCACCGTAAACCGATGTAACGCTTTCATACTTGAGGCAGTTAGGAAGAAACCCGTGAAGGTTGCATTTCCGTATTATCGCCAAATGTCGCCTCCGAACCCACCCAAAACTGTGCCCTGGAACCGCCTCTGTTCAGGTTAAGAACTCAAAATTTTGACTCCAAATGTGGTATTTAATTCTATGAAAAGTCCCAAAATTTAATGGGCCTGCTCCCAGTCGTTCTGTAGATATCTGAGGAAAACATGAGGGGGGGGGGGCGGAATCCGCCCTCCCCCCTCCCCCCCTGTTACAAATAGGGTTAAGTTACCCACTGCACTTTCCGATCCGTAAAATGACAAAGAACAATAACAATATCTAGAAGTGTTTTACCGGACGATAACACCAACACGTTTACAACGGGAGACTTCAACGCCGAAACGGCGTTTGCAATGGTTTACAAATCACAAAACCCGGTAGGATAAATTTTCACATTTTTTGAAAATTATTTTTGCATCATGTTAGGAACATACCAAGACATAAAAAAATAACTCCGCCAGATCTGAAATCCGTATTCGGCAAATGACGACCCGGTCTACTCTACAATAAGGACAGTTTTTCATCATTTTAATGCAAAATTTGATGGGTTTGAATATTTGAACTAACAGGAATAACCTCGTTATCGATGCGCAATTTTCTGCCTATATCATTCACAGCTTACTGTGTCCTCGGGTGTACACGCAATCTGAATAATGAGCGCCTCTAACAGCCATGCCCAGAACAGGATGGGACCGTACCAATATGGCTGCTGTGGGGTAATACGGCGCTTGTTTACCGAGGTAAAGCGCCACTGGGAGAAACAAGGTTAACATAATTAAAAGTACAAATTAGGTAAAATGTATTGACCCGGCCGTGCCGGTGTTCGGCGCCACCTTCGCCGTGCCGGGGGCGGAGGGGGGGGGGGGGGTGCGGGGGTGTTTCGACGCCCCCTCTAACTCAGTTTGTTTGAGACGTAGACAAAAACCGGAAACACTGTTCAAAAGCCAGTCAAAATGAATTTTGGAACTATTTTAGGCATTTTTTTGATCAGGTCAATATTGAGGTCACCAGAGGTCATCAAGGGTCAGATTTTCAAGTTTTAGAACTTCGCTCCAGAAATTCCAAGATAGCACTGGAACTATGATAGCTAGGAACAAACGGAAAACATCCATGGAAAGCTCTTTTAAAATGCAATCGACGAAGTGTCCACTTATTTGAGATCAGGTGAATAGTTTAGGCCCCAGAGATCATCAAATGTCAAAAAGGCTATTTTTTAGCAAAACAGTTTTCACAAATATATTTTTACTTAACAAAGATAGGGCAACAGTTTTGATACCATCGTGTTGGTCTCGTTAAGGCATTTCAATTCATATGCATGACGACCAGGTTAAGTCAATTTAAGGTCAAAGTCAAGTGGTGACCCAATTAGGTCATGTTGAACATTGGGAGACGTGCCGCAACGAGAAAAATACATTGGTGACAGTTTCACTTCTTTATCTTGATTTTGTCAAGAGTTATTGGCAAAAAAGTGTTGGTGACCTCGGGTGACCTCATTTGACCCTGTAGGGGTCACTGAACACAAATTGCACCTGGAACTTCAAGAATGGCCTATGATAAAATGTTCCAGAAGTAATTGGGCTGATATAATTCGTATCCTCAGAATAGGAAGCATTTGATTATTTACCCATTGGCTTATAAATGGGGAGATCACGAAATTGACCCGACCTTAGGTCTCCGATATACAAAATCTGGTATGAACGAATTGTAGGTACCATTGGCCTGATGGAATCCTGTAAGTACGAAATAGATCGGCTAAAAACTGTGGCTTCGGTAAGACCGGATTTTTTTTTTGAGGTGGGGTCACGTGACCTAGCCTGGTGACCTGACCTGAGCTGACCCGAGGTCAAATTTTGTACACTATATGGGTAATTTATGTCACAACAGCTGTGCCAAAAACGACGACGCTACGCGCCGCCATTTGTTTCGCTATCTCCGAAAAACCTTAGGGGGCGTCTAAACGCCCCTCCCCGGCACGGCGCGGGTTAAAATCCAAACTACGCACAGTAGAAGTGCAATAATGTCTAAAAAAAATCGTTCACTCATCACAAAACACTGCATTTGTTGATATCAAAGGTGCGATTAACCCCAACCAGAAATACACCGGGAGCATTTTCCCCCAATACTGAGTGCGCTTTGGACCGGGGTCGGAGCAAATCACCCAATCTGCATCACTTAATTGTTTCTGATCCTCCTGTATATTAATTTTCCGATAGTTAAGTGACTCTTTTATTAGAAGAGAAATTCATTGAAGTATCCTATAATTACTACAATTTACGAAATCTCGCCCAAACATAGCAGCATATAGCTCAACCAAACCTTAAGGGGTGCTCTCTGCCATGGTATACTTGGTGGCTGTTACCTGAGCAAAGCATGAAGTGGACTATAGTGTGGTGTTGTGTAGGTAGCATTATCAGTGAAGCCGTTTGTCTGCTCCAACAGAGGTAGTGCTGGGCAAGACGTGCAGCAGCGACACCGACTGCTCCCGAATGCTGCCCGAGGCCGTGTGCGGCAGCGATGGCCTGTGTTCGTGCCGGGACGGCTACAGACAGGTCTCAGACACCGTGTGCAGGAAACACTCCCGTCTGTCAGAGTCGTGTCTGGAGTACTCCGACTGCAAGGTGAGGTGACCGGTGGAGTCGCTAGATTGTTGTGTCAGGTAAGGTGACCGGTGGAATCGCTAGATTGTTGTGTCAGGTAAGGTGACAGGTGTAGTCGCTAGATTGTTGTGTCAGGTGAGGTGACCGGTGGAGTCGCTAAATTGTTGTGGCAGGTGAGGTGAACGGTGGACTCGTTAGATTGTTTTGTCAGGTGAGGTGACCGGTGGAGTCGCTAGATTGTTGTGCCAGTTGAGGTGACCGGTGGAGCCGTTAGCTTGTTGTGTTGGGTGAGGTGACAGGTGGAGTCGCTAGATTGTTGTGTCAGGTGAGGTGACCGGTGGAATCGTTAGATTATTGTGTCAGGCGAGGTGACCGATGGAGTCGCTAGATTGTTGTGTCGGGTCAGGTGACTGGTGGAGTTGTTAGATTGTTGTGTCAGGTGAGGTGACAGGTGGAGCCGTTAGATTGTTGTGTTGGGTGAGGTGACAGGTGGAGTCGCTAGCTTGTTGTGTTGGGTGAGGTGACAGGTGAAGTCGCTAGATTGTTGTGTCAGGTGAGGTGACGGGTGGAGCCTTTAGCTTGTTGTGTCAGGTGAGGTGACAGGTGGAGCCGTTAGCTTGTTCTGTTGGGTGAGGTGACAGGTGGAGTTGCTAGATTGTTGTGTCAGGTGAGGTGACAGGTGGAGTCGTTAGATTGATGTGTCAGGTGAGGTGACCGGTGGAGTCGTTAGATTGTTGTGTTGGGTGAGGTGACCGGTGGAGTCGTTAGATTATTGTGTCAGGTGAGGTGACAGGTGGAGTCGTTAGATTGTTGTGTCAGGCGAGGTGACCGGTGGAGTCGTTAGATTGTTGTGTCAGGTGAGGTGATTGGTGGAGTCGTTAGATTGTTGTGTCAGGTGAGGTGACCGGTGGAGCCGTTAGCTTGTTGTGTTGGGTGAGGTGACCGGTGGAGTCGTTAGATTATTGTGTCAGGCGAGGTGACCGGTGGAGTCGTTAGATTGTTGTGTCAGGTGAGGTGACCGGTGGAGCCGTTAGCTTGTTGTGTCAGGTGAGGTGACAGGTGGAGTCGCTAGCTTGTTGTGTTGGGTGAGGTGACAGGTGGAGTCGTTAGATTATTGTGTCAGGCGAGGTGACCGGTGGAGTCGTTAGATTATTGTGTCAGGCGAGGTGACCGGTGGAGTCGTTAGATTGTTGTGTCAGGTGAGGTGACCGGTGGAGCCGTTAGCTTGTTGTGTCAGGTGAGGTGACAGGTGGAGCCGTTAGATTGTTGTGTCAGGTGAGGTGACCGGTGGAGTCGTTAGATTGTTGTGTCAGGTGAGGTGACCGGTGGAGCCGTTAGCTTGTTGTGTCAGGTGAGGTGACAGGTGGAGCCGTTAGATTGTTGTGTCAGGTGAGGTGACCGGTGGAGCCGTTAGATTATTGTGTCAGGTGAGGTGATTGATGGAGTCGTTAGATTGTTGTGTCAGGTGAGGTGACCGGTGGAGCCGTTAGATTATTGTGTCAGGTGAGGTGATTGATGGAGTCGTTAGATTATTGTGTCAGGTGAGGTGATTGGTGGAGTCGTTAGATTGTTGTGTTGGGTGAGGTGACAGGTGGAGTCGCTAGATTGTTGTGTCAGGCGAGGTGACCGGTGGAGTCGTTAGATTGTTGTGTCGGGTGAGGTGACAGGTGGAGCCGTTAGATTATTGTGTCAGGTGAGGTGACTGGTGGAGTCGTTAGCTTGTTGTGTTGGGTGAGGTGACAGGTGGAGCCGTTAGCTTGTTGTGTCAGGTGAGGTGACCGGTGGAGTCGTTAGATTGTTGTGTTGGGTGAGGTGACCGGTGGAGTCGTTAGATTGTTGTGTTGGGTGAGGTGACTGGTGGAGTCGCTAGATTGTTGTTTCAGGTGAGGTGACAGGTGGAGTCGTTAGCTTGTTGTGTTGGGTGAGGTGATTGGTGGAGTCGCTAGATTGTTGTGCCAGTTGAGGTGACTGGTGGAGTTGTTTGATTGTTGCAGGCCCGTAGCTATGAAGATGCACTGGATGCCCGTGCACCCCCTGGGATCTCTGTGCACCCTCTGACCTTAGCCCAGGCACCCCCAGTAGTTAAGGATATAGGACTTGCGCAATCGAGTTAACCCTATTTGTAACAGGGGGGGGGGGCGTATTCCGCCCCCCCCCCCTCATGTTTTTCGCAGATATCTCCAGAACGGCTGGGAGCAGGCCCATAAAATTTGGGACTTTTCATAGAATTGAACTCCACATTTGAAGTCCAAATTTTGAGTTCTTGACCTGAGCAGAGGCGGTTCCAGGGCACAGTTTTGGGTGGGTTCGGAGGCGACATTTGGCGATAATACGGAAATGCGATCTTCACGGTTTCTTCCTAACTGCATCAAGTATGAAGGAGTTACATCGGCTTACGGTGATTGCAACAAGTGCAAATTAGTTGATGTTAATGAAATATCATAAAAATTGCATAACAGAGGCGGTTTCAGGATCTTGAAAAGGAGGGGTTTCCAGGAAGTATTAAATGCTAGGCAGGAAGCCAATAGAGCAATGCAATGGGCATTTATAGCTATCAAGATGTAAAAGATAGCTTCTACTTCCATTATTTGCATAATGTATTACATATAGAGTTTCAGGGGCGTGTTCAGGAACATGAAAAGAGGGGTGACTGGCATGGTGATGATGATATGCCAGCGATAACGGCGCAATATACGTTTAGCTTCTAATGATATATGCACATATGAGGCCAGAAAAGGGAATAAAGTATTTTTTTGCAGAGGCGCGCTCAGGAATGGAAGAAAGGGGGTCATATTATTGCAAGGAAACCAAGAGGCATGGGCGTACAATGACATAACATACTGCAGTTTTCGGATGAAACATGCACCACAGGCTACTCTACGAACGATTATAAGATAATAGGCGAGTCCAGGTAGAGTAAAAAGGGGGGTAAGCAATGTTAATTGAAGTTGTAAGTGAAATAGTCAGTGTTGACTAGTTAGTATCATAATAGCGGATAATATACTTATCAAAAGGTCTTGCGCCGCCCCAGTTTGGATCTTGGATACGCCTATGATGAAGTACAACATGCAAAAAGGAACTATATACGATCAGTAACATATTTATAGTGCTGGGTAGCAACTTGTCTGCGGTTAATATTTTTTTCCCAATTTTACCCCCCTTTTTCACTAACCTGGTACCACCTATGGCAAAGATATGAATTATAACTGTTTTTCTAATGTCTCAATTACATACCATTTCATTTATCAAAAAAACAACATCAAAAAATGGTTTTATTACGCATTTACTTCACCCTCATATTGAGTGACCTGCACGCGCCTATGATTTTTGAATTTCCAAACGTCACCGTCATATATCAATTTCCAATTCAATCTCTATCGATTCCTATTGGTTGTGTTAAAATCGGTCGATAAACATGAAAGCTATGTTGGATACAAAATACCACTAAAATTTGTAGTTTTTGCCCCCCCCCCCCCCCTGTTGCCCCCCTATCCCAAATGTATATTTTTATTATTTAGACATGTAGATCGTGTTGAGGGGAACCCAACACCATTTCATTTTTGAAAATCGGACGGGTAGATCTCGAGATCTCCGGGGGGGCGGAATCCGCCCCCCCCCCCCTGTTACACTAGGGGTATCTAGGAGCCTGTTACACATAGGGTTAAATCAAATTACTGACAATAGACCGGGCTATCAAACTGCTATCTCGGATTTTTGAGGTTTTTTTTAAATAAAATATTTTGAGATATCCAAATACATTTTTTTTTTTAAACAAAATTTTCAAGAAAAAATCAGAATTATCCGAAAACCGGATTATATGCGATCTAGACGTATGCGGTGAATATGTGTACCAAATTTTAAGTCCATATCCTTAAAAATGACCGAGTTATGACCTTTAAATGCCAAAATCGACCACTTCTCACAGCATTACTATACATAAAAACGCATTTCCACTTTTGCTTTTTACTTGTATTTATATGGAACAAACAATGTTCTAAGGCCATTTTTTCGCGTTCTAGACGAAAAACAAACCCATAAACATGTGTTACAACGCCTAATGACCGTAATCTGCATTTTACCTCGTGACCTCGGATGACCTTGACCTGACCTAAGGTCATAAACAGCTTAGAAAGGTACTTAGAAGTGTGAGACACACGAATCATACCGATTTATCGACAGCTTATGCGTTTAATATCGCAATTTTGCGCGACAATTCCAAATCCATCCATCGAGACCTTTTGACACGGTCAAACATTTTGTACTTGACCTGACCTGTGACGTCATCGGTGACCCCGAGGTCAAGAATATTTTGTTTCCCTCGATAAATGGCACAGGGATATCGAATCCCGTTTTATTTTTTACATTCAGTCCAGTAGTTCCGGAGACCAGAGGGGGGGGGGGGGGGGGGCAAGCAAAAAATAGCCCCCCCCCCCCCCCAGTAAGTCGCGTTATGAAATATACCCCAGTAACTCGCGGGTTAAAGGGATTATACGGGGTTTTCCCAGAATAATTGAGTTACATAGTAACACGTACTTATAAAGATGGTAGAAGTCCCACGGTAGCCACATTTTTATGGAAATTACCTCTGCTGCACATAAGGACATTTCAAAGTGCGCGGTGATGCCACCGCGTAATTTCTGTAGGACCGTCTGAGGCAGAGCCAGTCATCTCTTTTATACTAATAAAAACACCTCACTTATGATATATTTCCGGTAAAATAAACAATATTTGAGAAAAAAATAACTTGTTTTGTTCCAACGACAGCAGCAGTTACCTAGTTTTTCACATAAAATTCGATATTTTTCATGAAATTTCATGCCAAAAAATTAATACGCCACCACCAAATTCTCAACGCTTCCGGCCAGAGATAAGAAAACCACACAAATAAACACAAAACCTGAACGAACAGTGTGTAGTAATAAAGAGTCCCACAAGTTTTGAATTGCATAATCATTTTGTGATCCAGTGTAGGACTTGCAGATAATTCAAAACTCTAAAATTGATTCAAAGATAAAAGTGGTGGACAGTAATGCCGATCAAGTACTCGTTATCTGATACAAGTCTCGAAAAACGCCTTAGTTTAAACGCTGATAATTGCTGAAATAATGGACTAAATGAGCATTGAGGTCTTAAACGTGTTGAAAGGTCATGCAACTGCACAGAGTGCATTGCCTTTTAAAACGTAAACTCGTATAATCCCTTTAAACAAATTGGAACTAAAGACAAAACGCGTGCAATCGGGACATTAGTTTGGATGTTAAGATTGGAATGAGCGCATTCACACCCTGAGTGCTGCGCTATGGAAGGCGAGCAGTTCGATGGGCACAGCAAAGGGAGTGCGTGAGTGCGTGTGCGGGTCGGGGCTGGAACGAGTAACTAGCATCGATCTCGCAGGGGGTTTATATCAAAGTGATCGAAGTTGCCATTAGTGTGACACTCCAATCTGGAATCCATCAAACGGGAGTGCATTCTGACTTCTGAGTAAAGCATGTTGCATGATCATTCTTACTTGAATCAATATTTAGTCGATAGTGGGGTACACAGGAGGTGGAGGGGGTTCAGATAACCCGCCTCAGCCGCCGGAGACGCTCGGGACATCCCCGCCGTCATCAGAGCGTCTCAGATCTGCACGTGACACGGGCCTGCTGGCTTTTGTGTCAACAAACCAGCCCGACACACTGTGAGGCGCAGATTGCCATGTGATCACGTCTAGATCGCGCCGGCACCAAATCCAGTGGTGCCCGCTTGCTACTGCCACGCGAAAATGTATCAAGTTAATATTGTTTAGCTATGTTGATCATGCCCGTCTCTTTAAAGTCACGTTCCCGTCCATTCCGTTCCGGTGGGCACGTTTGTCTATATTTTCCAGTGGACTTTCGCGATGTATATACCTGTCCCGTTCCACGCTGCCAGGCGATCGTTCGTTTTGAGCGTTTAGCGTGATTCGTCACAACATTTTTTCTTCATCGAATTATTCTTCTCGTTCCCGTTCCCGTGTCCGTGTCCGTACCCATTCCCGTGTCCGTACCCGTTCCCGTGCCCGTACCCGTTCCCGTGTCCGTACCCGTTCCCGTGTCCGTACCCGTTCCCGTGTCCGTACCCGTTCCCGTGTCCGTACCCGTTCCCGTGTCCGTACCCGTCCCCGTGTCCGTACCCGCTCCCGTGTCCGTACCCGTTCCCGTACCCGTTCACATGTCCGTACCCGTTCCCGTGTCCGTTCCCGTGTCCGTTCCCGTGTCCGTTCCCGTGTCCGTTCCCATGTCCGTTCCCGTGTCCGTTCCCGTGTCCGTTCCCGTGTCCGTTCCCGTGTCCCTTCCCTTGTCCGTTCCCGTGTCCGTTCCCGTGTCCGTTCCCGTGTCCGTTCCCGTGTCCGTTCCCGTGTCCGTTCCAGTGTCCGTACCCGTGTCCGTGCCCGTGCCCGTGCCCGTGCCCGTGCCCGTGCCCGTTCCGTTCCCGTTCCGTTCCCGTTCCGTTCCCGTTCCGTTCCCGTTCCGTTCCCGTTCCGTTCCCGTTCCGTTCCCGTTCCGTTCCCGTTCCCAGTGGTCCATATTTCCGCGGTTTCTCCTACTCAAATGATTGGTTACTCTAATATTCCTGCTCAGCCCTTGCCAAGCATCGATAACCATGATTGGCACAAACGACGGTCGCATGCGTAGTCTGCGGAGATCACGTGCGGGTAAATATATGGTGATTGTTGTGCACCCTCTTGGAATTCAGTCTCGCTACGGGCCTGGATTGTTGTGTCAGGTGATGTGGTCGGTGCTTGGTGGAGTCGTTAGATTATTGTGTCAGGTGAGGTGATTGATGGAGTCGTTAGATTATTGTGTCAGGTGAGGTGATCGATGGAGTCGTTAGATTGTTGTGTCAGGTGAGGTGACCGGTGGAGTCGTTAGATTACTGTGTCATGTAAGGTGATTGATGGAGTCGATAGATTATTGTGTCAGGTGAGGTGATTGATGGAGTCGTTAGATTGTTGCGTCAGGTAAGGTGATCGATGGAGTCGTTAGATTATTGTGTCAGGTGAGGTGATTGATGGAGTCGTTAGATTGTTGTGTCAGGTAAGGTGATCGATGGAGTCGTTAGATTGTTGCGTCAGGTGAGGTGACAGGTGGAGCCGTTAGCTTGTTGTGTTGGGTGAGGTGACCGGTGGAGTCATTAGATTGTTGTGTCAGGTGAGGTGACCGGTGGAGCCGTTAGCTTGTTGTGTCAGGTAAGGTGATCGATGGAGTCGTTAGATTGTTGCGTCAGGTAAGGTGACCGGTGGAGTCATTAGATTGTTGTGTCAGGTGAGGTGACCGGTGGAGCCGTTAGCTTGTTGTGTCAGGTAAGGTGATCGATGGAGTCGTTAGATTGTTGTGTCAGGTAAGGTGATCGATGGAGTCGTTAGATTGTTGTGTCAGGTAAGGTGACCGGTGGAGTCGTTATATTGTTGTGTCAGGTGAGGTAATTGATGGAGTCGCCAGATTGTTGCGTTTGGTGAGGTGACCGGCGGAGTCGCTAGATTGTTGTGTCAGGTGAGGTGACCGGTGGAGTCGTTAGATTGTTGTGTCAGGCGAGGTGACCGGTGGAGTCGCTAGATTGTTGTGTCAGGTGAGGTGATTGATGAAGTCGTTAGATTGTTGTGTCAGGTGAGGTGATTGATGAAGTCGTTAGATTGTTGTGTCAGGTGAGGTGATTGGTGGAGTCGTTAGATTGTTGTTTCAGGTGAGGTGACCGGTGGAGTCATTAGATTGACAGCTTCTGCCAGGTGGAGTCATGGCTACTATTGCCATTATCACTTATCACCCCATAAAGAACACCAATACCAAAGGCCACCAAGTCACCATAGGTCTGACGCTGCACCCAAGAACGTATTGAATGTTCAGCAGAAAATGACATATAACACATAGCTTTTAACGCAATACGCATACTAGATAAATAATTGTCAACTATGATTCGATTTGGTTCAACTATGCTGAATGCCGAATGTATGCTGAATGCTGGTGTATCTCAGAAGCTGCGGAGTACGTAGCGAGTCAAATGCTCATCGTAGTAACTCTCACACTTCTAACAAACCACCGCAGGAGCAGTGGCAGATCCATAATTTGGAAAATGGGGCCGCCACGTAGCAAAGTGGGACCATCGGCCTTTGGTAGGCCCATTCGTGCTTTGATGGGTACCCTTAGGCCTTGTTGGACCCTTTCACCTTCAAGGCAAATGTAGGCTAGAATGGACCATTTTAGTTTAAAATGTGCCTTTCACATGCGAAATGGCCCTCTATTCACTCTCTTGAAGCCAGAATGGGCCCTCTGGAGGTCAGAGTGGGTCCTCTGGAAACCCGAGAGGCCCACTGGAAGTTTGAGGGGCCCATGGAAGATAGAGGGGCCCTCTGGAAGCCAGACAGGCTCTCTGGAATCGGAGAGACGCTCTGCAAAAGTGAGCTCTCTGGAGCCCAGAGTGGGCTCTCAGGAGCCCAGAGTGGGCTCTCTGGTCTGGAGGTCAGCGTGCACCCTCTGTAGGCCAGAGTGAGCATCTGTTGGTCATAGTGGGCATCTGTAGGTCATAGTGAGCACTCTGGAGGTCGGAGTGGGTCCCCAGAGTTGGCCATCTAGAGGTCTGAATGGGCCCTCTGGAGGCCAGAGTGGGCTCTATGGCGGCCAGAGTGGGCCCTCTGAAGGTGAGGTTGGCCCTCTGTAGGTAAGAGTGGGCCTTTTAATTTTGGTATGGCCCTCTAAAGGCTGAATTGGGCATCTTAGACCAGAAAGGGCCTTTACAAACCAGAATGAGCCATTTATAATAATACACACAGCTTCTACACATTGGCCCACTGCCCCATTGCGTTGTTAACATTAGGCTGCGCAGTGCGTAGTTGCTTTGTTTCAGGCATTACTGTCGAGAGTTCCCGTGGCTTTCAGATTCACCTACACTTTGTGCGAAAACGGAGAGAAATTGGTTTCGCATCACTGCAATTCTCTATGGAGCCACCTTCGGCTAGGGGGCCCTTCTCCAGGGTCTCAAAGAGAGCATGGGCCCATGCCCCTCCCCCCCCTCCGGAACCGTTACTGCGCAGGAGAACCGAAAAGCAGCGCAGTCAGACCAGTGCCCCGTGATAATATCGTAAAATAGTGCGACTGGCAATTTATATTTGGATTTTGGACCGCATTGAATGGTTTTGATGGTGACTGGAGATGGGACAACGCCATAAATGTGAGCTTATTTTAGCATTGATTCCTGATTCTCAGACTCTGGTGTCGCACGCAGCCTGCACAGGCGGCGCGTGTGGCTGTACTGGCGGCTTCTGGAACTACAACAATACAGAGTGTCGGCAAGGTACTACATACAAGTGCATGGGTAGAGTGTCTCGAAGATGAGCATGTGCAGGGAAGATCTGGAAAAAAACTCAAAACGGATAGGTATATCTAAGCACGTAGTTTCCCGTAAACGAATTAAGTGACTATACAATGCAAAATAATATGCTCCACTATTCGGTTTAACCCTCGCCCTACGGGAGCTTTTTTCACCTTCGCCCTACGGGGGGGGCCTGACAGGCCCCCTGTTAACTTCCAAACCAAGCAACGTAGAGCAATGCGGTAAGAACCAGCATGTTGCTTGTCATGAGAAAAATATAAAAGTATGTGATTTTAGGTTTCAGATCAACGGGTGACCTTCCAGGTCAAGTGAATGACCTCGGATTTACCACGTCCAGCACTTCGATTTTGCTCTTCCGGAAACCTAAAAAATAGAAATGGATAAATGTAAATAAAAAGGCATGTTCCTAGACCAGTTTTGGCTCAGAAATACAGAAAAGGTATTTATTTGTTCATATCTTGTCAAAAAGTCATTTTTTATTTTTTAAATGACGTCAGTTTCTTACACTTAAGGAGCCATGACTCAGTCAAAAATGAAGATATTGCTTTGAAATTGGGTATGGGCATTATCCATACTCAGCTATCTCCCATGTATTCCGGTTTTTTGAATATCTTTTTTTTTTAAATGTGTGGGGATTTTTCCCAAAAAAATGTAGGGGTCAAAAACTTTTTTTTTTATTCGAGATTGCCATTTTAAAGAAAATGAAATTTTGTATCTTTGGTGAATTACGTTTGCAATTTGCTTCAAAACTCTGTTTTCTACAATTTTTCGAATAATTCTCATTTTTTACCAACATGACGTCATCAAAACATGATTATCTCCTAAACTGATTCACCAATTTCAATTACATCTTTACAGCATACGTATAATTTTTGTAAACTCAGCTACCATAAATTTCAGCAAGATGCGCCGCATGTGTACAAAGTTATTCAAGAAAAACCTCAGGGTCCCCCCAGTAGGGCGAGGGTTAAGGTGATTTCAAGAAGCGCCTTCGTTATACGCTGCTAACTATTGATGTGTCTATAAACTATCCCACGGGCTGGACCAGCAATATGTTTTGTCTTTAGTTTCAGCAGTGAATGAGACTGGTTCCTGTGTCGGCGATCAGGACTGCGTCTCTGATCTTCTCCGGTGTGTCTCGGGTACCTGCTCTTGCTTCTCCAAGACGCTAGGAGGATGTAAGTGGTGCTCTATAGTGGTAATGTCGCACGGTGTACTATAGTCACTGCTGTGATGGCTGATAGTTATTTCGGCGATTCATTGCGATCAGGTCAGAAAGCATCGTAATTTTCACTTCGAAATAAAGCATCGTTTCTTTTTATATGCTGATGGGCTCGGCCAATAAATGGAGAGTTGGTAGGACAGCAGGGAGCGAGTTGGAATCCTACATATAGACGATCTGGGGTTCCGATCCAGACTAGAAGAGCCCAAGGTCAGCTCTTATCCATCGCCAGCCCAAACGACATGCACCTACATATAGTATCCATCCTTTCGCAGTGCTCCGAGCTCCATCGTTACTGTGCATGCTGTTTCACTCAGGTCGAGCTGGAACTTTATCAATAGAAAGCACTCGTGTTGCAGATGAATACCGATTGGACGGGGGCCCTGATTGCAATGAGGGCCGAGTGGAGCTGAGAAGAACTGGCGGCGCATGGGGTCTGGTCTGCGACGACGACTGGGACAGCAGCGACGCTAACGTTATCTGTCGATCTCTTGGATTCAGGTATTTATTTTCCATTTCTATTAATCATATATGATGCACATACATACCTACGAGAAAGAGCATTATGTAGGATACATTATGAAATTTTGCATTATATGTCCACTATCTAGTCAATTTCATGCATAATGTAATTATGATTCCTGTATAATTTTCCTCTCAAAGTTTTGCTAAACCAATGTCCAATGCACTTAACATATTAACCCGCGCACTGCAGGGGGGGGGGGGTGATTTCCCCCCCCCCCCTCCTCAGGTTTTTCTAAGATAGCGAAAAAACGGCGTCGCGCAGCGCCGCTGGGTTTTAGCAAAACTGTTAGGACATCAATTGCGCACACTTCGAAGAAAAAAATATCCTCAAGTCATCTCAGGTCAGGTCACCAGAAAAGGTCAAGTGACTCCACCTCCAAAAATATTTGCAGTTGTGCCAAAGCCAGAGTTTTTCACATATCAGTTTGAAACTTACAGGATGTCATGAGGGCATAAAAACTTACAATTCGTTTATCTCGGGATTTTGATATTGGTGACCTAAGGTCAGGTCAATTTCGTAACCTCCCCATAATAAGTCAATGGGGAAATATACAAATGCTTCCTTTTTCAAGGATATGCATGATATTAGTCCAATTACTTATGGATCATGTTATTATAGGATATTCTTGATGATCCAAGTGTAATTTTTGTTCAGTCACTCCTATTGGGTCATTTGAGGTCATGCGAGGTCACCATCACTTTTTCTTCTTCAATAACTCCCGACATAATAAAGATAGATAAGTAAAACAGACAACAATATGTTTGTCTCATCGAGACACGTCTTCCCATATGCAACATGCCCTACTTGGGTTACCACTTGACCTTGACCTGAGGTCAAATTTTAAAGTTAATTTAATAAGATCACGATGTATACCAGTCGAAGCGCCTTGATAAAATAAACAGAATGACGTAAACAGTTTACCGTTATCTTGATTAAGTAAAAAGTTGATGGCGAAAAACGATTTAGCAAAAAAACTGTTTTCTTTCTCTTTTTTTACCTCTGTGGCCTCAAATATTGACCTGATATCAAATTTGAGGACACATTACCGATTACAAATTTCACTGGCTGGCGTTTGATTTTTCCGTTTGTTTCTAACTAGCATAGTGTCTGATATATATGGGAATTTTTGGAGCGATGTCCTAAAACAGGAAAAAATTGAAAATTGGCCTTTGATGACCTCTGGTGACCTCAATTTTTACCTGACCTAAAACAATACAGAATATATTCGATAGAACATGTATCAAGCTATCAAATTATGTTCCCGCTTCTCGCCATGTAGCGTAGTTTTCGAGATCTCAGGGGGGGGTCGGAAATCAACCCCCTGCAGTTCGTGTTCGGCGGAAAGCCCATGCAGTGCGCGGGTTTATAATATCAGTCAGCTTTTCCTGCTCCCATCATGTTGATCCAATGTCATACTATGTAAAACGCAACCAATCCCTATCCCCTCGTTTTCAATCTCGTGGGCAGTTATTCTTATTTCAATCGACTTTCGTCAAAAGTTACATCCTTTTTTAACCCGCGCACTGCAGGGGGTTGATTTCCGCCCCCTCTCCTCAGGTTTTTCAAAGATAGCGGAAAACAATGGTGCGCAGCTCTGCCGGGTTTTGGAAAACCTGATAGGACATCAATTGCGCACACTTTGGAAAACAAAATAACCTCGTGTCATCTCAGGTCAGGTCACCAGACCAGGTCAAGTGACCCCACCTCCAAAAATGTTTGCAGTTGTGCCAAAGCCAGAGTTTTTCACCGATCAGTTTGCAAGTTAAAGGATGTCATGAGGGCATAAGTACTTACAATTTGTTTATCTCGGAATTTTGATATCGGTGACCTAAGGTCAGGTCATTTTCGTAGGTTCCCCATAATAAGTCAAAGGGGAAATATAAAAATGCTAAGGATATGCATTATATTAGTCCAATTACTTTTGGATCATGTTATTATAGGATATTCTTGCTGATCCAAGTGTAAGTTTTTTTCAGTGACCCCTATTGGGTCATTTGAGGTCATGCGAGGTCACCATCACTTTTGTGTCAATAAATCCCGACATAAGATAGAGATAGAGAAGTATAACAGACATCAATGTGTTTGTCTCGTCGAGACACGTCTTCCCATATGCAACATGCCCTACCTAGGTCACCACTTGACCTAGACCAGAGGTCAAATTTGTAAGTTAACTTAACAAGATCACCATGTATATCATTCAAAACGCCTTGACAAGATAAACACAATGGCGTAAACAGTGTTCCGTTATCTTTATTAATTAAAAGGTCAATAGCGAAAAACGATTTAGCAAAAAAATGCATTTTCCCCCTTTTTTGACCTCTGGAGCCTCAAATATTAACCTGAGATCAAATTTGAGGACACCTTACCGATTGATATTTTCACTGGCTGGTGTTTGCATTTTTGTTTGTTTCTAACTAGCATAGTTTCTGAGATATATGGGAATTTCTGGAGCGATGTACTAAAACAGGAAAAACTGGAAAATTTAACCTTTGATGACCTCTGGTGACCTCAATTTTGACCTGACCTAAAATAATAATGAAATACTTTCGATAGCAAATGTATCAAGCTATCAAATTCCGTTTTCCGATTCTCGCTACGTAGCGTAGTTTTTGAGATCTCAGGGGGGGGGCGGAAATCAACCCCCCTGCAGTTCGTGTTCGGCGCAAAGCCCCTGCAGTGCGCGGGTTAAAATACTTATACGTATTTTATATCAACGTTTAGGTGCATACATAGGTACATACTTATTCACAACAAAGCATTGGCCAACTAAAAGCGACAGAGCATCAAGCATGCTACATATTACTCGCAGCTATATTTAGTGTAAGATTAACCTTTTCTTCGGGGTTCGCAGGTGTGGAGATTCAACCAATAAGTCACGGTACGGTCGCGGTACAAATTACTACATGGACGATGTGAAGTGCAGCGGTTCTGAGTCCCATCTGATAGACTGCCCCTACGGAGGCTGGACCAGTCACAACTGTGGCGCTGGGGAGGTCGCCGGTGTCCGCTGTCAAAACTGAGAACACTCTGGAACAGTGCTGCCGGGGGGGGGGGGGGGACTGTGGTTTGTCGCGCGAACCTCCGCATCAGGGGTCTAAAATGGACTTTGTCGACTTTTAACTGCATGATTAACTTTCCAACAGGAGGTATATGAATTTCTGCTTCCTATATCAAATGAACTATTTCATATTGGCTTTGTTTGAAGCATCATGCGCACTGTTGAAGCTCTGGACATGTTTATGTTTATAAAGAACTGAGCATCTGTAGGTACCAACATACATTTCCAGTTGGGGAAGGTGGGTGACTTCGGACCATCCAAGCTTTGACGTCGCCTATAGATGACGTCAGAGCTGTATGTGGTGGTCCGCCATAGCTGGTCCGCTATAGTGGTCCACTCAGCTATGGCTGAGTGATTTTCATACGGATTCTCTATTGAGTTTGGGCAGATGCATCTCCAAACCTTTCTGTTTCTTCCTACGCTAACATTTATTGTTTCAAATTGCAGGCTTCTTGTCCAATGGTTTTGGAATTAGGCCATGTCAAAACTCACGATCGGAAAAAATTGCGGGATAATTGGACCACCTAGATTCGAATGGCCCTGGTATCACCTAGGTGCCAAATGTATTATTGTAACCACGGTCCACACATGATGACTAAGCCAGGACCACGTGTGTGTAGCCAGGACCAAATGTATTATTGTAACCACGGTCCACACATGATGACTAAGCCAGGACCACGTGTGTGTAGCCAGGACCAAATGTATTATTGTAACCACGGTCCACACATGATGACTAAGCCAGGACCAAAACTGTATTTTATGCAAAACATCTTGATGATGTGCATATTGGACACTTCAAAATGACGACTAAGCCAGGAACATGTAATATATCTGCACATTTTGTTCATCGGTGAATAATACGTAATATTGAGCTCAATCTTTTACAAAAACAAAGAGAGCAAAGGCGTGAAAAGGGTGCAATTTGGTATTGGGTGATGAGGAACACCATTAGTCCAAATTGCCACGTTCCGATACTTCGGTAGACATTAACCCGCCATTGACTGGGGGGGGGGGGGGGCAAAATTACCCCTCTGACGAACTTTTGCAATAGCTAAAAACAATAGTGCGATCAACGTGAAACTTTGAGTAACTTTTTCTACATCAAATGTATGTCTTCTGTGCAAAAATGAATAAATTTCCTCGATTTTTGTTTCTCTCGAGATATAACGAATTTAGTGACACTACACTATTTTGACGAAAATATCAGCTAAACGTTAACAGATCGTACAAAGGACATATTTTGAGCAAAATGCAATACAAAAGTTAAAAGATCAAGCAACTCTACAGCTGTGAATGCATATACATATGCTACAATCATACGAATACGCACACACGATATTCTGGATTGGCCGTCTACATTAATAGCATATTTAGGGCAGCTTAACCCGCCATTGACTGGGTCTTTAACCCGCGTCCTGGTGGGGGTGGGGTCATTTTGACCCCCCGGCGGTTTTGCAATCATAGCAAGAAAACGGCCGCGGAGCGCCGCCAAATTTTGCATAGGTGTTTTTTGCATCAATTCCCCACACTTCGTTAAGTTTTTACCCGAGGTCATGTCAGGTCATGTCACCAGGTTACTTGAAGTGACATTACCTCCTAAAATGTTTGTGATCGTTCCAAAGCTTCAGTTTTGGTCGGAAACATTGGAAACTTGCAGAATAACATGAGGCCATGAGTACCTCCAACTTGGTCATCTCGGATCTTTTCATATCGCTGACCTAAGATCAGGTAAATTGTCTGACCTCCCCATTATAAGTGAATGGGAAAATATACAAATGCTTACTATTCAACGGATCTGCATGGCATCAAGTCAATTCTTTCAGAATCATGTCATTTTAGCTCATTATTGATGACTCAAGTGAAATTACTCTCAGTGACCCCTACAAGGTCATATGAGGTCATCTGATGTCAACATCAATGTTTTGCTAATAACTATTGATATAATAAAGATAGAGACTAGTAGATGGCATCACTGTGTTTGGATCGTCCAGCCGCGTCGCCCTATATGCAACATGACTTACCTGGGTCACCGAATGACCTTGACCTGAGGTAAAATTTTGAATTTGACCTACCTAGGTCGCAAGTTATATGGTACGATGCACCTTGATGAGATAAACACGATGGTGCCAACAGTATTGCTCTATCGTTATTCAGTAAAAAGTTATTTGCAAAAAGAAACGTTTTGCCAAAATCAGACTTTTTGACCTTACATGACTTCTGAAGCATGGGGTTCGCCACGTGTGTGACGGAGGGGGCGGGGACGTGTACCCCCCCCCCCCCCCCCCCCCCCCCCCGCCCCCTTTCTTGAGCAAGGGGGGATAATCCCCCAATTTTCCCTGACAAACAATTCGAAATCAGTGTTCAGTTGTACTCATAGGTGTCGAGTTATGTACTTTTGGGGTGGCCCTCGCCCCCCCCCCCCCCCCCACAATGTTGAGTTCGGCACCCCAAAGGAGCTCTCCCCCAAATATTTGTATGGCTACTGGCGTATCCAAGGAGGCCGGAAAGGCCAACCCCCCCCCCCCCAATGACGCATTTCCTAATTTTAGCGAAAATCTACGCAACTTTAATTAACACGCGCAGTGGAGGGTGGGGGGCACTGGCACTTTTGTGCCCTCCCCCCACATGTTTTTCGTGAATATTTCGAAAACGAAGCGGAGCAGGGCGGTGTGTGTTGCGTGCAGAGTTCGCCATGGCCTGGGCTGGGCCTGGGCTGGGCCTGGGCTGGGCCTGGGCTGGGCCTGGGCTGGGCCTGGGCTGGGCCTGGGCTGGGCCTGGGCTGGGCCTGGGCTGTGCCTGGGCTGTGCCTGGGCTGGGCCTGGGCTGGGCCTGGACTGGGCCTGGGCTGGGCCTGGGGCTGGGCCTGGGCTGGGCCTGGGCTGGGCCTGGGCTGGGCCTGGGCTGGGCCTGGGCTGGGCCTGGGCTGGGCCTGGGCTGGGCCTGGGCTGGGCCTGGGCTGGGCCTGGGCTGGGCCTGGGCTGGGCCTGGGCTGGGCCTGGGCTGGGCCTGGGCTGGGCCTGGGCTGGGCCTGGGCTGGGCCTGGGCTGGGCCTGGGCTGGGCCTGGGCTGGGCCTGGGCTGGGCCTGGGCTGGGCCTGGGCTGGGCCTGGGCTGGGCCTGGGCTGGGCCTGGGCTGGGCCTGGGCTGGGCCTGGGCTGGGCCTGGGCTGGGGCTGGGCCTGGGCTGGGCCTGGGCTGGGCCTGGGCTGGGCCTTGGCTGGGCCTGGGCTGGGCCTGGGCTGGGCCTGGGCTGGGCCTGGGCTGGGCCTGGGCTGGGCCTGGGCTGGGCCTGGGCTGGGCCTGGGCTGGGCCTGGGCTGGGCCTGGGCTGGGCCTGGGCTGGGCCTGGGCTGGGCCTGGGCTGGGCCTGGGCTGGGCCTGGGCTGGCCCTGGGCTGGGCCTGGGCTGGGCCTGGGCTGGGCCTGGGCTGGACCTGGGCTGGGCCTGGGCTGGGCCTGGGCTGGGCCTGGGCTGGGCCTGGGCTGGGCCTGGGCTGGGCCTGGGCTGGGCCTGGGCTGGGCCTGGGCTGGGCCTGGGCTGGGCCTGGGCTGGGCCTGGGGCTGGGCCTGGGCTGGGCCTGGGCTGGGCCTGGGCTGGGCCTGGGCTGGGCCTGGGCTGGGCCTGGGCTGGGCCTGGGCTGGGCCTGGGCTGGGCCTGGGCTGGGCCTGGGCTGGGCCTGGGCTGGGCCTGGGCTGGGCCTGGGCTGGGCCTGGGCTGGGCCTGGGCTGGGCCTGGGCTGGGCCTGGGCTGGGCCTGGGCTGGGCCTCAACTTTAACGCGCGCGGCGCTGGGGTCTCCATCCGAACGTCCGGTGCTGGGGGGTAAATTTTACCCCCCCCTCCCTCGTATCTTCCGAACCAATAACCGCAGCGAGACGCGCAAGGCGGCAATTGAAAGCTCTCAGTGAGAAAATCTAACGCATGCCCGAAATTATTAACATAAGGTCACATGTCGGGTCACGGTCAGGTCAAGTGTCAAAAATTAAGTATTTTGGTTTTTGGGCTATACTTTCCATCCAAAGCCTTGTATTACAACTATTATCTTACAAAGTGCTCCCAAATGTATAATGCATCTCCCGCATAAGTAAAAGTTAATTTTTAAGCAAAGGTCAAGGTCAAGGTCAGGTCACAAAAGGTCACAGGTCTACGAAAGCCATGCGACACATGTTGTATGGGTTATTTTACACGTATAATTCGATAGAAG
>JAXIVJ010017646.1:0-25527 GCA_036785665.1 Chirona hameri | reverse complement strand
ATTGGGCCAAAATAAACCAACTCAGCTTGGTTGAGGAAACTCACAAGTGTCACCACTGTTTAGAGCAGTCATGTATCAGCCTTATGTCAAGAACACAGTTGGCTGACCAAATATCAACACTCAAAGGATGGCTCACTTGAGCAGCCCTAAGACTCATGCATTGAGTTCAAGCATAAGGCTGTCTAAGTGTGGTCACCCAGTCAAGCACCTCAGTCGTTGCCTCAGTCGTTGTCTGAGGGTGGGTATCGCCTCCCATTTTTTTTAAATCCTGAATGCGCCTCTGCCCCAAAAATATGTACAATCCCAGTATCTATGATGCATATTGCATTTAAATTGTTTCTGACGCATTGATTGCACTGCAAACCACGAAGGAAGTATGCGACGCAAAACCGCATTCGTAACACCCTCCCCAAAACAGGAGCCTGGAACCGCCTCTGCTGGACCGATTTTGTCTAAATTTTGACACAACACGCACCATTTAATTATGAGAAAAGTCACAAGGTTTCAGGACGCTAGGCTTAACGGTTTATAAGCGGAAAGTGACAAACCACCGGGAGGGGCAGAATCTGCCCCCGCAGGGAATAGGGTTAAGGGAAGTCTATTTTGTGACCTCCCAATTATAAATCATTGGGGAAAAATGAAAATGCATATAAATCCACAGGAAATGGTTAAATTTACCCAATTTTCACCAGAGTCCCACATCTTTTGAAAAAAATACAAAGATCCAGTGGCGGATCTACAGTTGGGCAAAATGGGCAATTGCCCCCCCCCCCCCCAAAAAAAAAAACGCCATAAATCGGCGCAATATTGACACATTTCCTAATATAGAAGAAATCTAAGCAACTTTTACTGAGGACAGTTAGCTTTAAATCAGCTATCAATGCATAAGCAAGCCAAATCCGATGCGTTTTCAGAATTGAGTGAGACTTTTTGGAATTCCTCCCCCCCCCCCCCCAACTACCCGTTCTGGATCCGCCAATGCATCCATGCCGTATTTTTATTCTGCGACCTCCACGAGGTAAAATCTATTCAGCCTGAGGTCATTCGTCATTTTTCTTCGATAACTTTTTTACTGAACCAATAAGGCGCCGAAGTTGGCGATGAACGAGCGAACGCGAAGGAAATATATGGGGAATTTCAACTCGATCAGGGAAGTAGTTTCTGAGATAAAAATACGTGGTGCACACGTGCGCACGTGCACCCCAACCCTGACTTGTGGGAAAGTGGCGGCTGAGGGATCCCTAACCACACACCAAATTTGAACACAATCGGCTCAGCAGTTGCCCCCACCCACTCCAAATCGTGTGGCGACGTTCCTGATCCAACAAACCCCGATCTCCCCCACTCTTCTGCCGCTAATGAGCATTTGTTCAAAGCAGAGTTCGTCACGGGCTAGGCTGGCCCTATGGGCCATGGGTGGGGCCTAGGCTGGGCCTCAACTTTAAGGAAATCACCGGGCTCTGGACGGGGCTGGGCTGAGAATGTTGAAGCTCAGGTCAGAGCGGAAACAAATATTTCAACCAGCAGTTCACTTCCACAGCAACACACTGTTGCTGTGTCTGTGGCTTTTTGTTTGTTTTGGGTTAGCATAGTTGGTTCATTGTTTCACATTTATAGTATACAAGAAAATATGCTAGGATAATGATTGTAAATTTTGTGAAAATATTTATATGCTTAATCTGAACGGGCCGGACCGGCCTGGGCCTCAATATTATAAATTTGACCGGGCCTGGTCCGGGCCTAGGCCTGGGCCGGGCCGGGCTGGGGGTTGGTGGGCCCGTGACGAACACTGGTTCAAAGGATATCGAAATTCAAGATATTCCGGAAATAATTTAAAGATACCTATTTTGGCTGGGAAATACTAAAAATTAGGAATATCATGACATTTGCATTGAAATTGTATACATTTATCACCAGGTAAGCATATTTGATTTTAATTGAATATCTATCAAGCGAAAAATGACATGGAAATACTGAAATCAGGGTGGGCAACATTTCTTGACTGGGGGGGGGGGCAAAACAGCTCACTGGGGGGGCATTTGCCCCCCAGTTAACATGTTAAAATAGGCCCTGTACAAGTCTCGTTCGATAACCATATAATTTATCGCACGTCAGCCAAGTTCACGCAGTGTGCCAGATACTCGCTCGCGGTACCCCAGGCCAGTGACAACGCCAGCGCCAAAGTTAATGCACTTCTGCAGCCTACGTTTTTGGGTTTGAGTACAGCCCCCCCCCCCCCATACACACATGCAGTACTGCAAATGAGGAAGCACAAGCGCCACCACCAGCAGTCGCTTTGTTTCACGCGGGACGCGAAGCTGCATTCTGGCGAGCCCGATCAAAACACAGTAACTGCGTCGGGTGATGGCTGCTATGTGTTGTTCCCACGTCAGGCATGAGTCGAGGTTGACACCCAGAATCGTCACCGACTGCACTGGAATGATTTCAGAATTTCCTAATTGTATCGTAAAGTATCGTAAAGTCCATGTTTTGGCGCGGGGATTTTAGAACAAATAGGTCAGTTTTCGTAGGGTTTACCTTCGATCTGCTTTTGGTGAACCAAAGCAATGCAATCGACAAATTTTCCTCAACGCGCCGTTTCAATTCTGGGAGGTTTCCTGGCGAGTCGGAATCCAGAAACTGGGCTCATCGGCGTACAGTACCATCTTTCCGTGCGGCATATATGTTGTGACAAGTCATTAGTAAATACGAGGTATAGCACTAGGCCCAAGATCGATCCCTGCACCACTCCATGGGTTACCGGCAGCTCGACACCTGTTCCGCCTCTAACAGATTAAGTGCCACCGGAAAGCCACGCACGGAACCACCTGTCATCGATGCCATACCACTCCAGCTTCTCCAAGAGACGGCTATGCTCGACGCTGTCAAAAGCCTTTGAAGTGTCTGCAGTGACGAGTGACGTCACGCGTCCACCAGCAATGCTGTCGGTTATGTAACTGACAGCGTCGAGCAGGGCCGCCTCCGTGGATAGGCCGGGCGGAATCCGTACTGCTGTGGACATATGATATGATGACTGGTCAGGTAGTTCATCAGCTGGGTGCACACAACACGTTCACAGAGTTTGGCGACCACACACAGCACTGAAATTGGCCTATAATTGCTGGGGTCCCTCTTGTCACCACTCTTGTATAGGGGGCAACGGTTGCAGCTCGCCAGGACGGGGGTAACTCGGAGTGGGTGATGCTGCTGTTGATCACATGCACGAGGTTTCATTATTTACCCCCGCGCTCAACAACGTATTTTCATTATTTACCCAACCGCCAGCATAATATTTGTTTCGCTGGGGTAGGGGTAAAAGGGTCATCAGTCTTGGAAAGGGGCCCTGACGCTCCGGGGGCCCATACAACTGGCCGCGGGAACTATCTTGGCGAAATCCTGGGTACGCCTATCTCAGGTATGGAACGCCCTCTCAGATCTGGAACAGGGTACGCCCTCTCAGGTTTGGAATGGGCCCAAATGCCGTTTCGGATAATATGGGGACTGCCCCCCCCCCCCCCTCCCCCTGTGACGGGCCCCCCGACCGGATGCATCTGTCTAAAGAAATGCTGGCTACGCCCCTGCCCAAGGCCCAACAAACCTGCCCAGTCGCCTCTCGAGCAAGTCCAGGGGCCCATTGAGTATGTTCAGGGGCCTCTCAAGCCTGGCCAGGGGCCCATTATAGTCTGTTTTGAGGCCTCTAGAACCTGCCCAGGGGCCCATTATAGTTTTCCCAGAGGCCCATCGAGTCTGTTGAGGAGCCTCTCGAACCTGCCCAGGGGCCATTAGAGCCTGCCCAGAGGCCTCTCGAGCTTGCCTAGAGGCCCATTGAGTCTGTTCAGGGACCTCTCGAACCTGCCCAGGGCCTCTCGAACCTGCCCAGGGCCTCTCGGGCTTGCCCAGGGGCCCATTGAGTCTGGTCAAGGGCCTCTTGAACCTGCCTAGGGGCCATTAGAGCCTGTTCAGGGGCCTCTCGAGCTTTCCCAATGGTCCATTGATCCTGTTCCGGGGCCTCTCGAACCTGCCCAGGGGCTATTAGAGTCTGTTCATGGGCCTCCCGGCTTGCCAAGGGGCCATTGAGTCTGTTCAGGGACCTGTCGAGCTTATCCAGAGGGCCATCGAGTCTGTGAACGGGACCCTCGAGCCTGCCCAAGTGGTTGCTAGGCGTCGACTGGAGCGCCTGCTATAGCTGGAGAGCCTGCTAGCCTTGGTCGGTGCGGTCATAATGAGCGGCTATGTGCTGTATTTTCATATTGTATTGTATTGACGACCATATATGCATTCATACTGCAATACTGAGAGCTTCACATTGATATATTGACGCATTGGCTCACCTTATACATTGGCTGCTTTTAAGCAAAAATCCGTTTTACCACCACAAAGCGCTAAAAACTGATTTTTGCTTAAAAGCAGCCAATGGATAAGGTGAGTCAATGCGTCAATATATAAATTTGAAGCTCTCAGTAATGCGGTTTGAATGCATACATGGTCGTTTCTGAATTCGCCGTCAAACATACGCTAGTGGAGAAAATAAGCCGGACCTTAGTGTGTACCATAGCAACTGCGGGTCTCTGTACCTAGTTGGGCTCTGCCACCATCGTCCAAGGCCACTTCCATACAAGTACAACGCGGGCGGACGGCAGGTGGCCACTCACCTCCACGTCCCGTTAGCTGGTCTCGCTCAAGGTCACTTCCTCATTCCGCCGCAGCATCCACTCCGCCTCATCTGTGCTCAGAGCGCCCTCCGGTCAAATCAGCGGACTGCCTCTCAGGGGCGACTGACCGCGCTTCTCGGACTCGTCTGACCGCCGTCTGGGCTGCCGCGCACCACGGACGCCGGCGCCGTCCAGCGCTGTCAGCCGAGTCCGACTGAAAGGACGACGGCCGACCCGCCCTTGTACCGCTCAGTCTCGAGCAGTTGGTGAGATCGAAAGAACCTAGGTGTGCGAGAAGTGGTTGCAGTGGCGGAGCGATTGTGGTCTACCGGCAAGACCAAGTGAGACACGCGAGTTTCCGAAGCTAGGATAGGAGATTAGTGGGTTAAGTGTTTGCTTTTAATCTGCAGCGTAACTTTTGGCCGTTTGATGGCTCGTAAATGGTTTATAGTGGTTTTGTGGGGTTTTTTCAAGAACGCAGACCATTCTGTATAGTCTTGTTGCAGATTAAGTGAGCCTTACAAGAAATTCAAATTTCAAGTTTGGATAGCAATAACCTACGTTAACGTTAGAATAGTTCAAACCTACCTGTTTTGAAACGTTGTTAGTGCTCATCGCTGCCATTTAACCCTTGAGCTTCATTTAGAAGTTAATGATGCACTTGCTTTCATTTGTATGTACGTGGTTCTCGTGCATGGTTTACGTGGTTTCCGTCTCCAAACATATCGCGGTGAGTCGTTGTGAACTTGCAAAGGAAAACTTATCTAGGTTGTTGGGTTTTCAAACTCCGGATTACCACCTAGGGACTATAATTTTACTTTCCGGGCGAACTACCACCTTCGGATCAATCATCCATAATGCAAGAGCAAAATATACTTAAGCAATGCACATTAACACCTGACAAAGCTACAGATGCGCCTTTTAAAATCCAACAATGTTATGCGGCTAAGCCTCACAGACTATGGGTGTGTAATTATAGACTAACGGGTTCATATAGGCTGTATCGCATTATCGTGTGACGTGCGGCACAGTCTATCACTTCTTGCAATGTGGCTAACACCACGATGCAGTCTCCAGATGTCCGTATTTCTATTCATGGGCGTGCCTGGAAAGATGTAGGGTAAAGGTAGGTAACTTCGTGAAAAAATGCAAATGTACTCCCACAGCCGAATGGAATGGAGGAAATGCCCAATATTCGACCCATGGAGAATGGGGGAATCTATTGCCGTGCTTTATGTCACCCAGCGATGTGTCTGCCATTGCCACATTTCGCTCAAAATAGCGTCAAACATTGGTAAAAAAAACCTAACTTCGTATCCCGGTGTGAAACTTCGTGAAGCGCGATTTCAACTTCGTGATTATTATTTTTGTTGTTGTAACAAATCTAACGACAAACTAGGAATGTAAGGCATCATTCCGCTATAGCGGTGAGTTGCGGGATGTTGGAGGGAGCTTTTGTATAATTTTTGAGAGCCTGGCCCGTTTAGAATAGGCGCTGTACCTGCACCTTGAAAGCAGTTCACAAATCATAACATAACCTGTCGAATAAAGTGGCTTCAAACAAACGGAGTCTTCTCTTTTCCTAATGGACATCTATCAACACATCCCCGCAACATAGTGGTCCACGTCGCAGGTGAAACCAAGTCCGCTGCTCTACCTGCAGTTTTAACACGGTGAAAGCTGTATTCGGATATCACCAAGTTAGGGTTCGCGAAGTAAACGGCCATGAGAATCGCTGTCACCCTCAAATTAGAGGCGTAAATAGAAAGGAAATCACTTCAGAAAAGTGCAAAATCCACAGCAAAACCATTTTGAGCTATTACAAGACCAGACCAAAGTAGGAATCCCAAAACAAACTTCATATCATACTTGTGTGTCCTGTAAGCTATCGGAAAAGGGCGATGACGGCGACAACGGCAACGCGTTTATAGAAATATACGATATCGCAAATCACGAAGTTAGCGTTTTCACGAAGTTACCTACCTTTACCCCAGACTGTACCGCAATAATTTGTATGTTTTCCGGCCCAGTATATCACTTATTTGAAGCAGCTAGCACCAAGTTGCAGTTTCCAGTCTATACCCAGAAATTCTGCCGGCATGCCCATTAACCCTATTTGTAACAGGCTCCTGGCTACCCCTATTTGTAACAGGGGGGCGGATTCCGCCCCCCCCCCCCCGGAGATCTCGAGATCTACCCGTCCGATTTTCAAAAATGAAACGGTGTTTGGTTCCCCTCAACACGATCTACATTTATAAATAATATTTTAAAAAATGGGATAGGGGGGCAACAGGGGGGCAAAAACTACAAATTTTAGTGGTATTTTTGATCCAACATAGCTTTCATGTTTATCGACCGATTTTAACACAACTAATAGGAATCGATAGAGATTGAATTGGAAATTGATATATGACGGTGACGTTTGAAAATTCAAAAATCATAGGCGTGTGCAGGTCACTCAATATGGGGGTGAAGTAAATGCGTAATAAAACCATTTTTTAATGTTTTTTTTAATAAATGAAATGGTATGTGATTGAGACATTAGAAAAAACAGTTATAAATCATATTTTGTTGCCATAGGCGGTACCAGGTTAGTGAAAAAGGGGGTAAAATTGGGAAAAAATTATTAACCGCAGACAAGTTGCTACCCAATACTATATATATGTTACTGATTATAGATAGTTCCTTTTTGCATGTTGTACTTCATCATAGGCGTATCCAGGATCCAAACTGGGGCGGCGCAAGACCTTTTGATAAGTATATTATCCGCTATTATGATACTAACTAGTCAACAGTGACTATTTCACTTACAACTTCAATTAACATTGCTTACCCCCCTTTTTACCCTACCTGGACTCGCCTATTTTCTTATAATCGTTCGTAGAGTAACCTGTGGTGCGTGTTTCATCCGAAAACTGCAATATGTTATGTCATTGTACGCCCATGCCTCTTAGTTTCCTTGCAATAATATGACACCCTTTCTTCCATTCCTGAGCGCGCCTCTGCAAAAATGACTTTATTCCCTTTGCTGGTATCATATGTGCCTATATTATTATAAGCTAAACGTATATTGCGCCGTTATCGCTGGCATATCGTCATCACTATGCCAGTCACCCCCCTTTTTCATGTTTCTGAACACGCCCCTGAAACTCTATATGTAATAAATTATGCAAATAATGGAAGCAGAAGCTATCTTTTACATCTTGATAGCTATAAATGCCCCTTACATTGCTTTATTGGCTTCCCGCCAAGCATTGAATACTTCCTGGAACCCCCCCCCCCCCTTTCAAGCCCCTGAAACCGCCTCTGCAATGCAATTTTTATGATATTTCATTAACATCAACTAATTTGCACTTGTTGCAATCACCGTAAGCCGATGTAACTTCTTCATACTTGATGCAGTTAGGAATAAACCGTGAAGATCGCATTTCCGTATTATCGCCAAATGTCGCCTCCGAACCCACCCAAAACTGTGCCCTGGAACCGCCTCTGTTCAGGTTAAGAACTCAAAATTTTGACTCCAAATGCGGAGTTCAATTCTATGAAAAGTCCCAAAATTTCATGGGCCTGCTCTCAGCCGTTCTGGAGATATCTGCGAAAAACATGAGGGGGCGGAATCCGCCCCCCCCCCCTGTTACAAATTGGGTTAAACAAAATAAACTAGAATGCTGCCGCCTTCACTGGCGCGCGTGTGGCGGGCGGACACGTCGGCACGCCTTACCACCCGACCGCGCAGCGGCTCTGAGGCGCTGGGGGCAGTGATGAGATGGCGCACAGCGGCAATGTCACGTTCGTTGATCATGTCCTCAACATTAGGCCACCCGAGCTCCCGTAATGACGGGGTGACATGATCGCGCCGGCCGAGGCCAGTCACAATGCGGACACCGAAGTTGATCGCCTTTTGCACGCGCTGCCTCTGTGCCGCGGTACAGTTTCCCCACACCGTTATGCAATAACGGATGTGAGGGAAGACGAGAGCCT
Organism: Chirona hameri; assembly: GCA_036785665.1. Taxonomy (NCBI): domain Eukaryota; kingdom Metazoa; phylum Arthropoda; class Thecostraca; order Balanomorpha; family Balanidae; genus Chirona; species Chirona hameri. Next base: position 16,894 of record JAXIVJ010017646.1, on the reverse strand, counting down.
CGACCAGCAGACGTCTGGCGCATTTTGGCAGCATATGACGGATTCGCGCGAGACCTACCAGCACACAATAGCAACGCTGAACGACCGATGAGACGTGGCGGTTCCATGACAGGTGTGGGTCGATGACAACACCCAGCACCTTGACGCTTTGTGAGGGAGAAATTTCGTCGTTGCCGAAATAAACAGAGAAGTCGGCAGTGATGTTTTGACGGCGAGATCTGAGGATGATCATCTCCGTTTTAGCCGGATTGATTTTTAGACGGTTCTGTGTAAACCACTTCATAGCTATAAGGAGAGAGCTCTCAATACGAGTTTTTAGGGCCTGAAGGTTTGATGGAAAGTCAGCATCAAGGAACTGAGTGTCGTCAGCGTACATCACGATCCTTCCGTGTGGAAGATGCTGTGGCAGATCGTTGGTGAAAATGAGGAAGAGCACAGGTCCTAAGATGGATACCTGGACCACCCCGTGAGTCACGTCCAGTGCGCACGATCCACCCCGCACGGTCTGGGTACGACCCCGCAGCCAGGCCGAGAACCAGTCGCGTTGGACACCATACCATTCCAACTTGTCCAGGAGGCGGCCGTCCTCGACGCTGTCAAAGGCCTTAGACGTGTCAGCTGTGACGAGTGATGTCATCATGCGTCTGTCGATGTTGTCTGTTGCGAAAATGACAGCGTCGAGCAGGGCCGCCTCCGTAGACAGGCCCGGCCTGAAACCGTACTGCTGCGGGCATAGTACATGGTGGGATGTGAGGTACGACATAAGCTGGGTACAGACCACACGCTCGCATAGTTTCGCCACGACAGGAAGGACTGATATCGGATGGTAGTTATTGGGTCAGCAGTGTCCCCCTTGGTGTGGAGAGCGGTATTGGTGGCAGCCTTCCACTGCTCGGGCAATACACAATTAGTGATGCAATCGTTTTTTATATGATCTGATGCCATATTTTGTAATGATCTGTCACTAAGTCTGGCGGCAACGATTGCCCACCAATCTATACTTGCCACACTAACCGCCCCTGATCCTGTTTTCAGACCGACGATGGACGGGTCTCCGTCGTTTGTCGGCTGGCTGTCGGCCCTGCTTATGACGTCATTTCTGACGCCGCTGCTGCTGCAGCCGTTGCTGCCGTCAGCACGCGCCGAACAGCTGTCTGAGATTACCGCCAGCGCGCAGGAGCTCGACCGGCTGTTCCAGGCAGAACGGGACATTGTGCAAGAACTGGAGAAGTTTGTGCAGCTCTCGGAGAGCAAGCTGGAGCTCGCCAAGCGGTGGGTGCCGAACGAGATGTATAAGTAGGAATAAATCAACACAAATACCGACAGAATTGACATGTTCTTAAAACAAATGTCACAAAAAGGTAATAAAAGGGTTTGAGGGTGGGGATGGAGCACTAGTTAGGATCGGACTATTTCATTGTATGTAAAACCGGTGTACTTCAAATGTAACGGGAGATTACCGAATTCGAAACTGTTAAGAAGGGCGAAGATAATAGAAATTATGAACAATTTCAAAGTGACATTCAGTACCTGGTGTATTGGAGCCGACAGATCGCTGCTGGCTCCGCCCGATGTTCGACCAACATCTGTGCACAACGGCAAATGACCACGTTACGTCTACAGAACAGCCAAAGACGGCGTCCAGTGCGCATGAGCTTACACGCGCTCTTTGCTTTGCCTTCCCCAGCAAGAGTTGCTTACATCGCCGCACTACCTCAGGCACTCAAGCCAATGCTGATTCTTTATCCCTGACAAATGACTTTCGTTTTCTCGGCAGGTATCTGGAGACGTACCGTGACCACAACCCAGTGCTGCAGCCCAGCAACCCGGTGCGGGACTACAAACTGATGCAGCGAGTCGAGGACCTCTGGACGGAGGTATGCTTCTGCACTGTTCTGCCTTTATTGCTGGTGTGCGATGGGAGGTACCGCAGTAATTAGGCACAATATATGTATAATGCATGCATGGGAATTTATTTAATTAATTTGTCTTCGTCATAACGTCCATTGTGTATTATTATCGTTACACGTAAGCATTGTTTCCATCATGTATTGTATGCATACATAATTGACAATAAACAAACGGCAATATAATGACGTATATGTGTTTATGGTTATGTGTACTTATATGTGTTATGCTTATGTGTATGTGTATATGTTTTAGCGTTACACGTAAGCATTGTTTTCATCATGTATTGTATGCATACATAATTGACAATAAACAAACAGCAATATAATGACAAATAATATATTATAAATTGGGAATCATAAATGACAATATAGCTTGGCAACGTCATATATCGGACACAAAAACAATAGTTTTGTTGTATTTATGTACTGTGGGACAGGGATGAACAATGACAGAACGACCCTGGAACTCAAACGTCCTCGTCCAAGCTTCCCAGAAAATACTCACGCTTTCTATGTTAATATTTTGTATAATCAAATTTCCTAGTAAACTAACCACCATTTCTGCCGACTGTTCGTAACCTGTGTCTCTCATATATGACACCAGAAGCTGTAATGCCTGTGTTTTTCCTGTCTCGCCCCAGGAGCTGTACGCCCCGGAGCTGCTTCAGACTCTGAGTTCAGTGCAGCGGCGGGTGGCAGAGTTTATCGACGGCAAGACGGGCAGCAGGCCCGGCGCATCAGAGGCCATCGAGACGCTACAGGCCATGATCGATGTGCAGGGCGTCTACGATCTGGACGTCAGTGACCTGGCCGATGGCCGGCTCATGGGACTGGACACAGGCACCAGTGAGTGGCGGTACCCCCACCAGACATGTACAATTTGAATCACGGACTTGACTTACTCCGGTTATGGCCTCATCCTTTCGGGTTAAGGTCTTTCGGGTTTTCGGGTTTTCCCGTTAACGGTCGGATCTCGGCACCGCCCAACGCTTCAGCTGAGATGCAAGTTTTGTTCATACACTAGGTATGCTCTACACTCTACAACACACACTGGCGGATCTAGGGTTTGGGTGTTTGTGTGTGTGTGGGGGGGGGGGGAATTCGCTCCGTTTCATCAGTGAAAAGTTGTTGACCGGGAGTGGGGGTGGTGTCGTTTTTTTTAGTTCAAACCTTTTGAATGGATGGATTGCCGAGGTCAGGCCCCGCGCTAAGCATATAGCTTGTTGCGCAGGGCCTGACCCCTACCATCCGATTGCGCAATTCCTGGTAGCCGGCAGAATTTAGAAGCGAAAGTTGTACGTGCTCGACATACCTGGACACGGTCCGCCCCGCTCACTGACGTCACCTGACCTTGAGTGCGACCACTACCACCGGCCGCAGGCCAACCCAGTCAGGAGCAAATAGCGAGCGCCGAAGCGACTCGAACCCGAGCTGCAACTACCGGAAAGGTCAGAAGCCTAGCATTCTCCCACTGAGTTACAGGGGCGGTAGTCTGCGTGAAAAGTCGTTGATCGGGGGAGAGTTTTTCCTAATTATCACTTGCTACAGCCAATGCAGGAAACGTGCGGAGGCATATTTGTATTTAATGCCCCCATGGTCCTAGGGGGGGGGGGGCTTTTGACCCTAATGCTCCCCCTCCCTGAATCCGCCAGTGACAATACACCTTCTTTATATAGCTGGATATGTTTGTGTAAATTATTGTATATCTACGCACTTCAGGCCTAGAACGCAAGCTATATATTTGCTGGTACACGGACTTAATACCTAGAACGTCAGCTATATATTTGCTGGTACCCAGAATATACACCCAGTCAATGCACCAAACTTGCATATCAGCTGAAGCACGGGGAAGCAGCGAGCTCGATCGTTATCAGGAACCGAAGGATTGGCGACAGGACTCATTTGAGTCAGTTGATTCAATTTGAACAAGTTTGGCCCCCACCCACCCACCCCACTTTCCCACGCAAAAGAGGACATCACAACCTTGCTTTGAATTACAAAAGCAAGGTGGATTGGTTTCCGAGAGTATTGACTGCACGATGTTGCCATGGGTTTGGACATGTGTACACCATGCCTTTAGGACTCATTCAAAGATTTGAGTCCGCATTTTCGAAGTTAATAATATTCCTTTTAAGTGGAGGCTTACTGTGGTTTGATCAACGGCACGTGCATGGTCATTTCGCTCTTTTTTCCGCAGTAAAAACTACAAACTGAATGAAGAGCATTGTCAGTGCGCCAGACTTGTACAAAATGAATCACCACAGGCTGGAGACTGCAGTAGCTCACACAACAGTAACACCAAATGCTGGAGACTGCAGTAGCTCACACAACAGTATATGACACCAAACCTTGGTGACTGCAGTAGCTCACACAACAGTAACACCAAGTGCCGGAGACTGCAGCAGCCCACACAACAGTATATGACACCAAACCTTGGTGACTGCAGTAGCTCACACAACAGTAACACCAAGTGCTGGAGACTGCAGTAGCTCACACAACAGTATATGACACCAAACCTTGGTCACGGCAGTAGCTCACACAACAGTAACACCAAGTGCTGGAGACTGCAGTAGCTCACACAACAGTGCATAACACCAAACCTTGGTGACTGGAGTAGCTCACACAACAGTAGCACCACGGGCTGGAGACTGCAGTAGCTCACACAACAGTAACACCACAGGCTGGAGACTGCAGTAGCTCACACAACAGTACATAACACCAAACCTTTGTGACTGCAGTAGCTCACACAACAGTAACACCAAGTGCCGGGGACTGCAGCAACTCACACAACAGTACATAACACCAAACCTTGGAGACTGCAGTAGCTCACACAACAGTACATAATACCAAACCTTGGTGACTGGAGTAGCTCACACAACAGTAGAACCACGGGCTGGAGACTACAGTAGCTCACACAACAGTAACACCACAGGCTGGAGACTGCAGTAGCTCACACAACAGTACATAACACCAAACCTTGGTGACTGCAGTAGCACACACAACAGTAACACCAAGTGCTGGAGACTGCAGTAGCTCACACAACAGTACATAACACCAAACATTGGTGACTGCAGTAGCTCACACAACAGTAACACCAAGTGCTGGAGACTGCAGTAGCTCACACAACAGTATCACCAAGAGTTGGCGACTTAGCGCACACAACAGTAACACTACGAGCGGACAGCAATAGCATACACCAAGAAAACACCAAGACACGGCAATATCACCAGAAATTGCAATAGTACACATTCTAGTAGTACAAGGACTACAATATAACACAGTGGCATTTTATTAATAGTTCACTAAAACGCCAGTATTAGGTCGGGAATCGAGTTGGCGGTTTGTAAGAGTTCCCAGCGCCCAATGTAAAAGAGCACTTAAGAACTTGGCTGGAGTTGAAAAGGACACAACACATTGATTACCGACTGTAATGGCTGCAATTCGTGTTGCGTTGTAGTCATGGGTAGACTTGTGCTCTTTGGAAGTAACGGACACGACGTATTTCAGCCATAGCGTCAACCCTTCAGGTTCCGTTCACGGTCGGATTCGCTGTAGTCCCGTCCTTCAGCGGAGATGCAAGTTTGATAGATAAACCACGTATGTTCTGGATTCCATGAGTAATTTATATACACAAGCATATCTAACGTTCTTATAACTTGGTATCTTCATATTTGAGGTTCATCTTTAACATCTGTATGCTGCAAATTGTGTATCTTTGCATCCTGCAGAACCTCAAACTGCTGCAGAATCATGCAGCTCGAGATTTGAGTTTATTTGCATGTTTACCGAGCGGGTGTGAAGCGCCCGTGAGGTTTCTCGTCAACTTACTAGATACATCTACATTTGACCCGGGCCGACCCGGCCTGACCCGGCCATACAGACGCTTTTGGGAAGTCAATAACTTTGCAACCACTGCCCCGATTGAGATTGGGTTTTCACCATTGGATAGGTCCATCAAATCAATTTTGTTTTTGGTATGGTGCGTTCTGATAGAGGTGGTACCACAGCGCGTGGCAGTTGGCACACGCGAACGTCGAAATGAACAAAAAAACTTGCAAAAATGATTCTTGATAAAAAAAAATGGCTGTATTGTTCTAAGCATTAATTTATACGCTGAAGCATGCAGCGCTCAGGAAGATCTCCCTTTTGGCGGATTTGAGAAAGGTGGTCATGAACAATTTAATACAACTTAATTTGTATGTTGGCATGCATTGAGGCCTGGCAATTTTTCTGGAGGACTGTCTGGAGGACAGTCTGGAGGACTGTGTTACTACCACGTGTGCTCCCTTACCGTTTCATATTTCAAACCTGTTTTAGCTTTACCAGAGCGTACTCGCTCGGTCATCGACCAAAAAGACGTTTTACTGGTCAAATAAGAAGATATTAAATCCTTCGAGTTTTCTCGGGCAGATCAATTTATTCATATTCAATTTAATTATATTATAGGCTTCGTGAGTGCCACAGCCAAAAAAAAACTCGTGCCTTTGGCACTCGGTTTTTGCTGGTCATTCACTCAGCAAAGATATTTGTATCTTCCCTAGAAAACTCGAAAGATTATGTATATCTGCTTCATACCTGATGCATAAAGGTCTGTCCTCGGAGTCCTGAATACACCTTGTTTATGCACAAAACTTGCACCTCAGCCGAAGTATGGCGCGGCAGTGAGCCTCAATTGTTATCCGGATTCGAAGGGTTGAGGCCATAACGGGAATAACTCGAGTGCGTTTGCTTTGCCAGTGAGCTTCGAATGGAAAACTATGCTGCAAGTCGGCGCGCGCTGCTCCTAATCCGAAAACACATAATTGCAAAGCTGTAATATGATACCCTTATCCAATCGAACAGCCTAGGTTTGTTTCTCAATGGAAACACAATTCTAAAGAATAGTGTTGTCCAATGTTCAACCAACCTTCGGTTTCGACATGAACATGTTTGTGTGCAGAATTTTAGGAACGTCGACTTAGTAGTTGCAAAGAAATAAGCCTCTGAAAATGATGGCTACGGTCGAGTCGGGCTGCTTACACATATGTAGAGTGTTCCCCTAGTTGACAGAATACCTCGAGTGCGCTTCGCTCCCGCTAAGAAATAACCTTTCAATGTGACGGGTAGACGGGGAGGAAAATCTTATTTCCTCAATGATCCCATTATAGAACCTAACCCACCTTCGTAAAACAGGCGTTTCCATGACGACTGAAATAGGGATTTGAAAAGAAATCCGGTTTAACTAGTCATCGAAACGAGGCTAATGTCATCTTCTGTACTTCTATTGCGAAAAGAGCTACACTGAAAGTCGCCAAACTGACTTCGTAGCTCAATTTTTTTGCTTAACGAATGAAGCAACTCACACTGACCAGTGACCATATCGACGCTTCCGCGACTGACAAGGCTCTCTTCGCAGAGATGTCGGTGGCCGACCTGATCAAGCTGGCCGGGGTGATGTGTGCCTCCAACGCCATTGACAAGTGCCTCGTCTGGCTGGAGGGAGCCCTTCAGGTGGCCGTGGCCAGAAATCAAACCGAATGGGTGGACAACGCCACTCGCAACCTCAAGGAACTCATAGAAAAGGTGCCAACTGAAAAGTATCACTGTCATAGCGGATTTTGCTTTTGTTTTGTCCATCCACGTTTGTTTTATTTTCACTTTAAGCCAATTGCTTCACCGATGACCTGCAAGCATGAATAAGCTGTAATGTTTGTTAACCAAGTGACAAGCATGATAAGAGCCTTCTGGAAGGTCCTCTAACTTGCCAAGTTTCACGAAACATTTAGATAATTCCTGATAATAAGTCAGATGATTAAAATTGCAGCTATTCAACCCCAAACATGGCTTCAAATTCCGGGGTTTTCGAAGGCTCTAAGCTTGTCTGATACTGGTCTCTGAATCTAGTCCAGGCTGCTCGTCACAGAATATATGACTCCGGACGACGGCACCATGACAGCCGTGTTACTCTACCACGACCGTGTCTTACTCTTCTTCAGCACGACACGAGGCTGGGTGAGGGGGGAGCTCAGCAGACTCTCCACCTCTTCCCGTCCCCGGTCGGGGACCGCTCTCCGCGGGACATGCAGAGTGAACTGGAGCGGAACATCACACTGGCCGACCAGGCTATGGCAATCAACAAACTCTGCCGGGGCACCGAACTCAGGGTGAGTTCTGGTTAACTGTTTTTGGTAGGAGGGGGCGGAGATTTGGTGATTCTGTGACGGGGAGATATGTGCATGGGTTCCCACAAACTGATCCCGAGACGAAGAAACCTCTCTATGTAGTTTTAACAACGGATCCAGCATGCCTTCAGATCTCGCAAAAGAAAATACCAGTGTTCTGTAAAATATAATTAATAGGTACTTTCGGTTACGATATTTTATTTAAACGAGAGCCAAAAGAGAGTCAAAGCGAGAGCCAAAGGTTTTCCGAGCGGATGCATTTTCCATGAGAATTGTTAGGTACACCTGTTCGCGAGCTTGCTGTTTGTTAATGAGGGACATCCTAGCATGTTGTTCAGCTTGTATTGAAGATTTAAGACTGAAGATTAAGAGATTGATTACAAATTCGCATGCGCGCTTGTAACACTCCTGGCAAAGCATGCGACAAGCCTCGCTGCGTTTCGTTCGATCTTGTAAGCCAAATGCTCCTGAAAGTTTGTTTGCGGATTATGTTTAGGTAAAGTGAGCAGCCGTTATAATACGCGATATCAAATCACATTACAATGAAATCGTCGATCACGGTATTTTCAATTTCATACGTGTATTTAGTCCAATACTAAGCTGTCCTTATATTTTTTTGCAGGATGCCTCCCAGCTCTCAAAACTCTTCTGCAAGTATGAAAGGCCGCATCCGTACCTCTACCTTCAACCATTGAAAACGGAAGTGCAAAATCTTGATCCTTACCTCTGTATATACCACAACATCCTCCATAAAAGCGAAATGGATCGCATACTGGACGTTGCTCAGCCAGATGTAAGTAAAGAGAGCCGTGTGATCATTAAACTACAAAACTTCGATGCACTATTATCATTCCGATGTCAATAAAAATGTAATTTAGCATCTTTAAACGCAGGTAAATGACTTAGTTCGATCACATATGAAATGCATCTTACAACCTTGCTTACAGACCACCTATTTTGAACAGATACATTACACATATGACCGGCGGGTGAGTCGTTGTTTGTTGGCCGGTACGACCCGAGGTAACACACTCACCCCTCTCACTCACCCCTGTCACCCCAGATGGAGCGGTCCATGGTGGGCGCGGACGTGAAGAACTGGATGGGGCGCGTATCGTCCAATACGTGGCTGCGGGACACCGATGACCCCGTGGTCGTCGCACTGAACCGCCGGATCGAGCTGGCCACCGGATTGGATTTGACAAACCGTACCGGATACCAGCAGGAGTCACTGCAGGTCAGGAACTAATGAATGTCACCCTCCCTCGGGCACTTACACCCTGATCCGGACACTTGCACCCTGCCCAGGATACTTACACCATCCCTCGGAAACTTACGCCCTGCCTCGAACACTTATACCATCCCTCGGGCACTTACATCCTGCCCCGGACACTTACACTCTCCTTCAGGCACTTACACCCTGCCCCAGACACTTACACCCTGCCTCAGACACTTACACCTCCCTCGGACACTTACACCGAGAACCAGCAGGAATCATTGCAGGTCAGGAGCTACTGGAGGCAACCCTCACTTACACCCTGCCCCGGACACTTACACCGGGTTGCAGTAGATATCACCCTGCCCCGGACACTTACACCGGGTTGCAGTAGATATCACCCTGCCCCGGACACTTACACCGGGTAGCAGTAGATACCAGTAAGGCGCCGTAGTTGGCGATGAACGAGCGAGGGCGACGGAAATGTATAGGGAATTTCAACTCCATCGAGCAAGTAGTTTCTGAGATACAAAAAGGGTGCGCACGTGCAGAGGCGCCCATCTTTGACTCATGGGAAAGTGGGGGCTGAGAGGTCCCTAACCACACACCAACTTTGAACATAATCGGCTCAGCCGTTCCAGAGATATATAATAGGGGTGTGCACGTGCGCACGTGCTAAGCCACCCCACCCCTGACTTGTGGAAAGGCGGTGGCTGAGAGGTCCCTAACCATGCACCAAATTTGAACACAATCGGCTCAGCCGTTCCTGAGATACAGCATAGAGGTGTGCACGTGCGCACGTGCAGAGGCACTCAACCCCTGACTTGTGGGAAACTGGCGGATGAGAGGTCCCTAATCACACACCAAATTTGAACACAATCCGCTCAGCCGTTCCTGAGATATAGAATAGGGGTGTGCACATTCGCACGTGCAGAGTCACCGCACCCCTGAGTTGTGTGAAAGTGGCGGCTGAGGGGTCCCTAACCACACACGAAATTTGCACATAATCTGCCCAGCCGTTGCGGAGTTATTGCGAGAGAACACTTTTCAACACCCCTCACGCGGCACGCGCCACGCGCAGTGGTAGTCACCCACATGAGTCGGCACTGGTCTCACACAGGGTAGATTAGATGAGGCTGCTCAGCAAAGAAGTCCGCTTGTCAATCGGACGTGCGGTTGCAGAGATATGAGCTGCTCAAAGGCGTCGCCACGGGTCGGGCCGGGCCGGGCCGCTCATAATCATATTTTCCCCATACACCACGTAAGAACGAGCGAGCGCTTCGTGCTCGCTCGTAATCACCCTGCCCCGGACACTTACACCAGGTTGCAGTAGATATCACCCTTCCCCGGACACTTACACCAGGTTGCAGTAGAGATCACCCTCCCTCGGACACTTACACCGGGTTGCAGTAGATATCACCCTGCCCCGGACACTTACACCGGGTTGCAGTAGATATCACCCTGCCCCGGATGTTTACACCGGGTTGCAGTAGATATCACCCTGCCCCGGACACTTACACCGGGTTGCAGTAGATATCACCCTGCCCCGGACACTTACACCGGGTTGCAGTAGATATCACCCTGCCCGGATGTTTACACCGGGTTGCAGTAGATATCACCCTGCCCCGGACACTTACACCGGGTTGCAGTAGATATCACCCTGCCCTGGACACTTACACCGGGTTGCAGTAGATATCACCCTGCCCGGATGTTTACACCGGGTTGCAGTAGATATCACCCTGCCCCGGACACTTACACCGGGTTGCAGTAGATATCACCCTGCCCCGGATGTTTACACCGGGTTGCAGTAGATATCACCCTGCCCCGGATGTTTACACCGGGTTGCAGTAGATATCACCCTGCCCCGGACACTTACACCGGGTTGCAGTAGATATCACCCTGCCCGGATGTTTACACCGGGTTGCAGGCGTCTCTACTGCTGCATTTACACCGGGTACCTGACCGTCCGCTGCGGAGTTGTTATTGGAGTGGTACTGATGATTGCTGTAGCCAACCATAGGGTCGTTGTGGCGACGAATGGCATGCTTGATCACCATGCATCAATGATGTTTAGTAGACTGTTGCAAAATGGACGACGTTACTCACCCAAAGTTCTACCACTTGGGTTCTTGATCCATTGCTCTTCCTGATTTCAAAACAGTTTTTGTTTCAGCTCTAACATTGTTAAAAATAAAAACCCGTATTTGTTTGGCATTGGAAACTAAGTTCCCTTCCCTCTGTTGTATTCTGTTATCCGGGTAGCCCCCCAAAAACGCGCCGAGTTTCGAGGCTTACCATTTTTGGGAGTAATAGATATGAAGGTGACACTTGTTAAGCATACAGAACAATTAATTCTGAGTCAGGCAAAACAAGTTGTATATCAATCGGATATTTAGTTTCGATGGTATAAGACATTATCTAAACCCTTAAAAAAGTTTTTTTTAACTTTTTTCCACGCGTGAACGATCGGACCACCCTCAGCCCGGACCACCGCCAACAAAATCGACTTCCACTATCCGATACGGGCGCAGATGAGCTCCACCTCCACTCCACATCCACGCCAGTATCGGACAGTGGAAGTCGCGTTTGTTGGCGATGGTCCGGGCTGAAAGAGTTCGTTCACGCGTGGAAATATAAAAACGTTAAAAAAAAGTTTTTCAAAGGGTTAAAAAAATATATCATATTGATATATTTCATATTGATATGAAACTTTGTTTCTTAAAGTAAATATTTCACCTTCAACATGATAATGTCTTATAACATCGAAACTAAATATCCGATTGATATGAAACTTTGTTTCTTAAAGTAAATATTTCACCTTCAACATGGGTTTGAACTGAAATAGCAGTTTTGTAGCCCGTGTTGAGAAATCCTTATCTGGAACTTTTATTGGCTGAAAAGGCTCTCCAGCCGAAGATATTTGACTTTTTGGCGAAGGAATACGGCGCATATATGATGTACCGTACCGTCTGAAAGTGCCAGCACTGCCATGGAGCATGCGCAGACCAATAACGCACACCATAAAATCAATAATTTACAACCTTTTGTCCTGAATTGGCGCGATGTAGGACCATTTTTAAACAGAAAAAAGAAATTGTATTAAAAAATATAATAAAATCGTGTTCTGAAAAAAATTCCGAAGGTGAACTATTTCCTTTAACGCAGAATTAATTGTTGTGTATACGTACCTAGTGTCAACTTCATATCTATTACTCCCAAAAATTGGTAAGCCTCGAAACTCGGCGCGTTTTTTAGGGGCTACCCGGTTAACAGAATATAACAGAGGGAAGGGCACTCAGTTTCCAATGCCAAAAATACGGGTTTTGATTTTAAACGAAGCTGAAACAAAAATGGTTTTGAAATCAGGAAGAGCAATGGATCAATAATCCAAGTGGTAGAACTTTGGGTGAGTAACTTCGTACATTTTACAACAGTCTAATGTTTACCTATGTGGCCTAGCGCCCTCGCAAGGAGGATATGGTTCTCGTTTCTTGATTACAATACCTTCTTTAACATTTCCATTATGGCCCATCTTGACATATCACATTTAACACGCCTCCTTCCCTGATGGCCTAATTGCATCGCCAGCTTGCAATATGAGTTTCTCGCTGACTGCTCTGCCTGCTACCAAATCCTTGACTGATTTCAGGTGTGCGAATACGGAACGGGCGGACGCTTCTCCGCGCATCACGACTACCTGAACTTAGCGAATGAAACTGTACGACAGGTCAGTGCCAATATCTTTCTTCTTCAGAATGTTAAAACCACAAAATTTCATCACATTGTTTTTTCTGGCATTTGGACAAATTCAGCTTTTGTGAATTAATGTAGTTTAAATGCAAGGAAGATTTATGAAGACCATGGGCCGTGAACTTCCAATGTGAAAACATGTTTTGTAGTTCTCACAGCACGAAATATGTGTGACAACTGGAGAAGCTGGCTAGCCAGGTCGTAAATGGTAAACTAACTTACGACACCATCAATGAATTTCACTTAGTTTCTTCAACATGCAGTGTGATACAAGACTTCCTTGACAGCCACTCATTCATCGATTTGCCCTTGACTGCATATTTGCCCTGTCTTTTGATAGGAATACATAGACAACGGAGAAGAAACGTATGAACTTGGACTTGGCGAGAGAATCGCAACAATCATGTTCTATGTAAGTATTGCTCGATCTTCCTTCCACTACTACCCACCCATTTCCAAATGGTTGCGCTCACATCCCAGTTTTACCATTTGCCCTCGTGTACTGAGGATATGGTCAAGGTCTGTGCTCCAACTGACCATGGGTGTCGAAAGCGCGGGGAGGACAGGGGACGCGTTTCCCACCTACTTCGGATTTTACCATGAGGCCCTTGGGTGTTGCATGGCAGGAATCGCCTTTCAAACTCTGATTTCCCCACGCGGTGTAAAATTAGCTTTTCTAGCGAGACGTACTACGTATGTTGAGGTCGCTAACAAAATGCCCCCCTAACGCTGGCGCTAACAAAAAGTCCCCCCTAACGCTGGCGCTAACAAAACTGCCCCCTACAACTCTTGTTAGGCGTCGGCGCCTCTGCAGCTGGTAGTGGCCACTGGCGGTCACGACCAGGGACCGCGTGTTCCAGCTGACAGTGACCGTGTGTTCCAGCTGATAGTGGCCGTGTGTTCCAGCTGACAGTGGCCGTGTGTTCCAGCTGATAGTAGCCGTGTGTTCCAGCTGATAGTGGTCGTGTGTTCCAGCTGACAGTGGCCGTGTGTTCCAGCTGATAGTGGCCGTGTGTTCCAGCTGACAGTGGCCGTGTGTTCCAGTTGACAGTGGCCGTGTGTTTCAGCTGACAGTGACCGTGTGTTCCAGCTGACAGTGGTCGTGTGTTCCAGCTGACAGTGACCGTGTGTTCCAGCTGAGCCCAGTGCTCCGCGGCGGCCGCACCGTGTTCCCGTATCTGGGTGTAACCATAGAACCAGAGGCGGGCTCGGCCGTCTACTGGGACAATGTGCTGCCGGACGGAACACCCGACGAACGCACTGTTCACACGGGCTGCACGGTGGCCTTCGGGTACAAGTGGAGTACGTATACCCGTCTCTATTTATCACACACCAACTGGGGCTCAGAAGTATCGACCATGGCGATGGCCGGGCTAAAAACACCAACTGGCAATTACCCGGTTGATGTGCTATCTATCAGGCATCTCTTGCACTGTATGGCGAACAAAAAGTGCGCCCAGTTGTTAGTAACGTAAGTTTCAGTCTGGTTTATATTCTATAGAAGGTGCATTGGTAAGGCCGTGAAACAATTCCGCCGACAAATTACTCAGACACCAAAGTAGCGTGGTAGATGCTACTGTATACTGACACCATCCTGACGCTTACAGTTGCCAACAAGTTCATCAGGGAGATGGCACAGACGTTCAGAAGACCGTGCCGGGAGGTGAAGAAGGGAGATGCCACATACGTTCAGAAGACCGTGCCGGGAGGTGAAGAAGGGAGATGACACAGACGTTCAGTGGAGGGGGAAGACTAACAGATTACGAACAACCGGTATATCGATATTATTATGTCAGGAAACTGTGGCATATCGATGTCAGGACTGAGGGAAGTAATTCAAGGGCAGGGCATGTGCTTTCTGACTGGTTAGAAGCACATTCGCATTACCATCGTCAGTGAGAATGGAGATAATGTTCCGCGAAATGATTTGATGCACTGTGCAATGTTCATGTGCCTTCGCACGAACATGTCACAGATTGAAGGGCGAAATTGAATTGAAGTGATGTAATACGAGTTTATGACAGTACGAGTTACGTGTAAAAGTTGCATAAAAGCTTCGACGATAACCCGCCATTATATCGCGTCACATGCTTAAAGTATGTGCTCAGTTGTTGAACAATTGAACATATGCGCAGATCAGAGATTTGATGTGATAATGAAATTGTGCTCCAACATGAAGCCTTGCCAATAACCAGGCACTATGGTTAACGGCTTTCAACCTTTATAATTTAATATCGTGTGCCATAGCTCACTGTCCTGCGTTTGGAAAACACAATTCAGTTGAGATGCAAATGCTAAATGTGCTGCAATGTTGTGAACTGATCAGTGACGACAGACTGGTCCTTTGGGTCGCTCAGTAAGGTGTATTTGACAAATATCATGTATGTCGGGCTGTGGTATTTCTGGATTTCTTATCCCAGGGAGTGTCAGTATTATTTTAAGCTGTTGACTTGTTTTAAAGGTACGCATGACTTCGGTACAGGTGGCCAAGTGAATGTAAGAATATGTGTTACGTGAGTTTACGTTTGTTATGTCATATGTGGATAGGAGTAGGTGCTCTCTCCCTGCTCGGTAGTAGAGGTGTAGTATACGTTATGAACAGTGATGTTTGCTGTTTTCGTGTGGAAATTGTATGAACTGTGTGGAAGTGATAAACCAGTGCCTTCTTGTGTGAATGAACTTTGTAGATACTACGTTGTCGTAGCTGGTTTACTAAACGCGTTTTAAGACGAATAAATCAGTGATTCCTATGAAGGGCGTCGCCACGGAGTTTTGAGTGGGGGGACGAAGTGCCGAATGAACCATCAGTACAGTTCGCGAAAATTTAAAAGACAAATCTGTATTTACTTCATAATTTATACTTAGGAATGTAGTTTTTAGTTGTATTGTTGTATTGTTTTTAGTTTATAGTTTATGTTGTACCTTTGTTTTTATAATTTTGTTTAATAAGTTTAGCTCGAATGTTTGTATGGGATAGATTTCCGAGATCAGGACCCACGCTAAGCTAAGCTTGTTGGGCGGGCCCTGACCCCACCATCCGGTCACACAATTTCAGTCCCCGGCAGAATTTAGAGGCAAAAGTTTAACGTCCTCTAACGACTGAGGACGGTCCGCCGGCTCGCTGGCTTCATCTGACCTTGAACGCGGCCGCTGCCACCGGCCGCAGGTCATCTACGCCAGGAGCAAATAGCGAGCGCCGAAGCGACTCGAACTCACCTTGCCGGGGTGGGTCAGATCTGCAGTCCAGCGCTCTCGCGACTGAGCTACACAGGACTTAGTCAAGTTTATAACAGGTGAACAACAATAACTTCTTCGGAAATATTCATAGTAGATTATGCAAACGACTCTATATTCGATAGCCACTGCCAGTCATTGATGACATCCATTTTCAATAATTAAATCACCACACATGAAAGCCATGGAAAAATGAAATATGGTAACACAAGCTGTTTGGGATTCGTTTCCGAAGTTGATACATATCCTAGTTATTCGAGTTACATAGAGAGCTATTTCATACTAATTATAAGAAGTGGCAGCCACCTGTCCGTTCGGATGTCACCCGATTGCTTAATAACTCCGCGCACCTTGCAGTCACAACCGCGTTGGGTCGAACTACCGCACGCAAATTTTGCGTCGATCCATCATGGCCATATAGTCTGCAATTATAATTATTCTGAATATGCCGTGAGTATCAGAACTTGTATGCGCCACCCGGCTGCACTGGACTGGCTTTTTGCTTTCGGGAGACACTGGCTCTGTTCATAGGGGTCAAGACGTTTGCTAGATATTTAAGAGGTCGGTGGTGCGATACAAGGCAACGTCACTGTCGTGTTTTTCTATCGACTCGGGATGCCCGT
>JAXIVJ010017645.1:0-25528 GCA_036785665.1 Chirona hameri | reverse complement strand
GTACCTATTCAATACAATACATTTTTGATTCATCAGGTACCTATGTATTGACCAAACTTCCGATATCCATGTCAGCTCGCTTTCCTTCAATTTCGGTTGAAACGAGCAGTATATATATTTGAACTGCGACAGGGATACAGAACCATAAACACCACCGCTGCTTCCTTTCAGCAAGCTCAAAGTGTGCCTCAACAAATCAACAAAAAGGGCACATTTGGTGTCATAATATGCCTGATTTATTCTGCTACCGAAATACCATGTAGACCCCTGCCACCTTGCCTAACAAAAGTAAACAATATCGCGATGATCCCTTCCATACTTCTATTGCCCTAATACTTGTTTTCCAAATGCCTTTTACGATATTGAAAACTGAAATAATTCCTAACAAAGTATGGATTTATGTCTCCAAAACAGGATGGGATAATCCCTCCAGGCTGACGACTGGATGAGTGGGGGGGGGGGGGGCGTTCCCCCCACGTCCACCCTACGGCGACACCCTTGCTAACAAATCAAAATTGTCCAAGAATAACGCAAATATAACTTGATCGATAATTTTATGGCAAAACATTGCCAAAAGCAGGATGAGTTCTCGGTGTTTTCACAGCCGACTAATCAGAATAAACAAATGCCTAAAACAAGTCCATTGGAAAGCAGCATTCGTGGCAGCTAAACCAACAGCTGGTGCAACATTGTCAACTGGCCCCTAATTGACCTGAAGTCACGAAACAGAAACTAGCGAGTCGCTCGGCATGAGAGGAAGGTGTCCGGTTTGAAGTTTTTGGGTCAACCGATGACCTCCGTGTCCATGATGAGGTCAATTACAAAAGTGTTCGTGATCCACGTCGGGAGGTCACCAGTTGACCCAAGACCTTCAAAACGGACACCATTGGCCATTCTGATTACGGGTAACACACTAGTTTTTATTTCGGGACTAAATGTCAATTATGGTACAATCGACAATGTTGCACCAGCAATAATTTGGCAGCCGCTTATGTTGGTTTCCAGTGGACTCATTTCAGACGACTTTTTGACAGGAGGCCCCTGGTACTAGACAGAAAGCCCCTGGTACTAGACAGGAGGCACCCGGTACTAGATGAGAGGCCCCCGGTACTAGACAGGAGGCCCAAGGTACTAGACAGGAGACTCCTGTACTAGATAGGAGGTCCACGGTACCAGACAGGTCCCCCACCCCCCCCCACCCCCCCCCCCCCCCACCCGGTGCAAAACAGGAGGCCCCGGTACTGGACAGAAAGCCCCCCCGTACTAGATAGGAGACCCCCGGTGCCAGACAAGAGGCCCCAGGTACTAGACAGGATGCCACCGGTACTAGATAGGAGGCGCCCGGTACTAGACAGACGGCCCCCGTACTAGACAGGATGCCCCATCCCCGGTACTAGACAGGAGGCCCTCGGAGCTAGACAGGAGGTCCTGGTACTAGATAAGAGGCCCCGTCCCCGGTACTAGACAGGAGGCCCCCCGGTACTAGTTAGGTCACCTGCCGAGGGAGGAGAGGAGCCCCCCCCCCCCTTGGGAGGACGACACCCTGTGATTTTGTCCCCCACCCACCCCAGGTAAAATCGGGTGGCGCCAGCCCTGCCCCCGGTACAAGACAGGAGGCCCCCAGCACTAGATAGGAAGCCCGTCCCCGGTACTAGACATGAGGCCCCCGGTACTAGATAGGAGGCCCCTAGTGCTAGACAGGGGACCCCCGGTACTAGACAGGAGGCCCCCGGTACTACATAGACAGGAGGCCCCCGATACTAGGTAGGAGGCACCGTCCACGGTACTAGACAGGAGGCCCAACGGTACTAGATATGAGACCACCCACCGGGGGAAAAGAGGAGTCCACCCCCCCTGGGGGAGGAGGCCCCCTACGACTTTGTCCCCCCCCCCCGAGTTAAAATTTGGTGGCGCCGCCCCTGCTTCTGGTACCAGACAGGAAGCCCCGGTACTAGAGAGGAGGCCCCCGGTACCAGTCAAGGGCCCCGTGCCCGTCATGGTCCCCATTAGCTGAAAATGAACAGGAATGGTCCAGAAAATCTCCAATCGGAGGCCCCCTGATATCTACCCCAAAAATTGTAAAACTCCCCGGATTTGGCCCACTTCATTTTGAAAAGGCCCACATTTTAGCTTTTTATATATATTTTTTTAATTAAAACAAAAATCGAAATCGGCCAAGCGGGGGGGGGGGGGGGGGGGGGGGCTATCGCCCCCATTCCCCCCCCCCCCTTGTATCCGCGCCTGCCCGGTATACATATTTTGATACATGTCTCATAATTGTCACTAATTATATGTATTACGAACAAGGACTCTCCGCTCGCTGAGCTGCCTAAGGGATATCCTACTCACGGAGGCCAACCAGTTTGGCCGAGCCCGTCTCCTCAACGCGGCCACCTCCGAGAGCAAGGCGTGGCTTCACGTGCTGCCCTCGGCAAGCCTCGGCACTCTGCTCGACAACGAGACGGCCCGCATCGCCATCGCCCTTCGCGTCGGTACCGACGTCTGTCACGCGCACTATTGCAAGTGCGGTGCGCTGGTGGGCAGCAAGGGATATCACTCCCTGACATGCCGCTTCAGTACTGGTAGACACCCCGACACACAGCACTAAACGACATCGTCAGGCGACCCCTGCGGTCCGCAGGAGTTCCCGCCCTCCTGCAGGGGTGGTAAACACGCTTCAAGTGGCGCCCACCTAACCTGGTATGGGAAAATTCGGCCCCCAGGTATAAGTACCGCGGCATGCATTGGCGGATCCAGCCTCTCACCGTGGCCTGGGGGACATCTTTTTGTGGCAAAAAGATACCCCCCATTTTTTTTCTCCGCGGATTTGGGCCGGTCACCTTATTTTGGTATTGGAGCTTAAGAAATTCATTTGTCAAATTCACAAAAAATTGATTTTGTGGATTTTTTTTTTTGGGGGGGGGGGTCAAAAACACAAAATTCCGAAAATCCGAGATGGCCATTTCGAAGAGAATAGCATTTACTTTCTTTTGAAGTTTTTATTTGCAATTTTCTTCAAAATTTTATTTTATACAATTGTTCAAACATTTATCGTTTTTCCACCAAAATTAGCATGACATGACGTCATTAAAACGTCATTATTTCCCCAAGCACTATATTAATTTAATTGCAATTCGGTGAGGAGACGTAGAAATGATGCAGCATAAGGTACGGAAAGTTTGACGTTGATATCTATCATAGTTTTCAAGTTATTGAGAAAATCCGGAAAGGGGGGGCGGATTCCTCCCCCAGCGGGGGCGCGGGTTAAGTGTCACCGGGGCTGCTTGAATTGGATCAAGTGCGCTGTTCTGTCTATCATTGAAAGAAAGGGATACATACGAACTTCAAATTCAATCACTCGGGAGAACAAAAACTTCCGTTTTCATGAAGTTTTCTCCTAAGATCATTGTTTTTCACGTTCAGTGCAGGGAACGCGCTGGGGGGGGGGGGGGGGGATACTTGTATTGAATGTCCCTCCCAGATTCCTGTAGGGGGGGATTTGCCCCTGTTGCCCTCTGGATCCGCCTGTGCCAGCAATTACCGCCAAGGAGAGCCTCTGCCAGACACTTAGCTAATTCAATTCATTTTCCCATTTCCAAATTTGAATAAGCAATTGCGAAAGTTGTGTCATGCCGCGAAGCGGCGCGAAATTTTCAGGTTTTTGAATGAAGATAGCTAGATTTTGACTGCTGCAAAGACAATTTTTACGATTTTACGATAAATTGGGAACGCGCGGCGGGGCGAGGGGAGCATACTTGTATTGAATGCCCCCCAGATTCCTGCGGGGTGGGGGGGGGGGGGGGGGGGGAGGGGTTGCCTATGATGCCCCCCCTGGATCCGCCAATGGCGGCATGAAGTGTCATTTAATGGTTCGACATCGTGACTTTTGCTCACAGTGCGGTGAATGTGATACATTTCACATGGTCACAGTGTTCATCCAGATTTATCCGTTCGACCCCTCACCCATATCCGCCTCAATCCCCGTATCCGGCTCAGTGTTACTTAATGTATAGCTGAAGCCTACATGCAACTGCATCATATGCACACATACAGCGCATTGTGACATTGGCGGATCCAGAACGGGTGGTTGGGGAGGGGGGGGGGGAATTCCAAAAAGTCTCACACAATTCTGAACACGCATCGGATTTGGCTTGCTTATGCATTGATAGCTGATTTAACCCTCGCCCTACGAGAGTTTGGTTCACCTTCGCCCAACGGGGAAGGTGTGCAGGGGGACTGACAGCCCCCCCCCCCCCACCCTGTTAACTTCCAAACCAAGCAACTTAGAGCAATGCGGTAAGGCCCAGCATGTTGCCTGTCATGAGAGGAATCTAACAGTATGCGAGTTTTAGGTTTTAGGTCAATGGGTGACCTTCCAGGTCAAGTCAACCTCGGATTTACCACGTCCAGAACAGCGATTTTGCTCTTTAGAAAACCTCAAAATTAGAAATTGATAAATGTAAATAAAAAGGCATGTTTCTAGACCAATTTTGGCTCAGAAATAGAGAAAAGTTAATTATTTGTTCGTATCTTGTTAACAAAATCAAAAAAAGTTATAAAAAAATGGCGTCATCAGTTTCTTACACTTAGGGAGCCATCACTCAGTCAAAAATTAAGATATTGCTTTGAAATTCGGTATGGGTATTTTACATACTCAGTTCTCTCACATATATTTCTGTTTTTCTAACATCTTTGAAAATTTTGATTTTGTGGGGATTGATTGATTTTTTTATTTTAGGGGACAAAAACCCAAAATTTGAAAATCCGAGATTGCCATTTAACAAAAAAATGCCATTTTGTATCTTTGGTGAATTGCGTTTGCAATTTCCTTTAAAACTCTGTTTTCTACCATTTTCAAATATGTATCGTTTTTCCACCAACATGACGTCATCAAAACATGATTATCTCCGAAACTGTTCAACCAATTTCAATTAACTGTTTACAGCATCTGTATAATTGTTGTAAACTCAGAAACCAAAAGTTTCAGCAACATGCGCTGCATGTGTAAAACGTAATTCAATACAAACCTCAGGGGGGCCTGTCAGCTCCCCCCGTAGGGCGAGGGTTAAAGCTAACTTTTCTTAGTAAAAGTCGCTTAGATTTTCTTCTATAACTGGAAATGTGTTAATTTTGCTCCGATTTCAGGCGGTTGGGGGGGGGGCAATTTCCCATTTTGCTAACCGTAGCCACTGCATTGTGACCTGGTACAGCCAATACAGCCTGTGTACTGTGAAGCAACGACCCTAGCTGCAGGGGCTCCGCCACAAGGGGGGACATGGGGGGCAGTGTTGGGTTTTTCATTTCATGACCTGGTCCCGGAGAGTAAAAATCCATAGGTGAAGAGTAAAATTATATTGTCAGGCAAATTAAGATTTTCATTTTTGTTTTAATTATTTTACTTCGAAAGTAAAAAATCCTGATTTGTAATAGATATTAAATCCTTGTGAGGAAATTGAATTATAGTTTAACTACAATGTCGGTAAGATCAGGCGAAAAGAGAGCAAATTTCCTGAACAAATATGAAGAGAGCAAAATGGGAGGGGGAGGGCATGGCCCCCTCACTTTTCGGCCACTTTCACTTCAAGCATTTTTAAGACAAAGATTAAAGAAATAAGTAAGGTGATGGATGCAGTTTGTATATGTTGCCAGAAGAATTTTGGTACTTATTTTGTCTACTCCTTATTCACTTACATCTCTGCAAGAGGCAAGCAGATTATAACCATCTATGTTGAAATACTGAAGTATCTCTGCTTTTAACCATATTTCTGACACACATATTACAGACCACTCAACACCAGAGCTGCCTTGGAAGGTTAGGAAATTGTCCGTTTTGTTTTTCAATGACTTAGCATTTAAGTGTATTATAGATAATGTTTCTTGCAAGTGTGTGATATTTGTTGGGGACAAATTGTCCTTCTGATAGTGAGTTATACTTACTGTTTTGATGAATTTCCTGAATGTCAGTAACTATGTTCCCAGAGTAAAAGTCTAGATTTGGTGTAAGTACTAGTATGTCAGTCATAAGTCAACGAGTAGTGGTTGGTTATCTGCTGGACCAAATTTTGCCACTTCAGCATGAATGAACATATATACATTCCTGCTTGATATAGGATATAGGAGTAATTATAGATATAAAAAGACAAAAATGCACACAAAACATTGCACATAAATGTCTGATATGCACAGATATCTGGGTATGGGATGTCACCCATATTGATCTGAAACTCAAGGATATACCTATATTTCAAGAACAACAAATTAACTATCAAAAGACATCCATCCGGAATGCCAAAGAAAAACTCCTCTCTTCCATACTATTTATACAACAAATGAAACTAACCTGTTCAACTCACCTGTTAGGGTTCCCTCTCTCGTTAGGCATGCAATGATGGTATTCACAGGGAATGGAAGGAACCCATGTACACAAGACACAGCGGTCACCAGGTCAAACCCGGGAGACCGGAGGTATGCGTCTACATGAATACCTTGGTATTCCTACAATAGTGAAACATATACTATACCTATCCAATGTAGAGAAAGGAAATATAGTTGTGTAGAAAGGAAATATTGATTTGATTATGATCCTCCTATGAATCAGACAATAGCAAAATGGCAGCAGAAGGGACTTCACTCTGAAACTATACCAATCAGGTGAGCCACAAAACGGCAAGACAACAAAACATATTTTCATAGATAATATGTTATGGATGCTGGCAAGGCAAATGACATAAAGAAAAGTGGGCAGATGGCACAAGTGAAGAACAATGACAGTGGCCAACAAAACCAACAAATAGCCGCAGTGCCACATCATCAGCAACAACGCAGATCCTTCTAGGTCATCATCCCCACTGACCTCCGTCCAGTTCACCCATCTTGTCACCCACCCAGCAACGTGTGAGTTTCAATAATAGAGTTACAACAGTTGTTGGCCGTACACCACATCATACATGCCAAATGCTATTTCCACATTACCTAATATCAATGAATAATGAATATACAAGTTCTATACTTCAATTTGAATTTTTGTTCTAATTATTTTTAAAAGCTTTCATTCAACTGTGGATAATTTTACTAAAACCAAATCATTTTGAGCTAGTACCTACCAACACAGGAATACCCATCTTCCTATACTCTATAGACTCTTCGCTAATCACCACGGTAGATAAAATAAAATTGGGATGACCACATCCTGCAAGCTAATCACACAGTATTACCCCTTGTTGTGGTGGCGTTACCATCAGAATCTTGAGATATCACTTGGTAAACTTCCAACGACCAAATCAACTCCCCTCATATTTCGCAAGGGGCCGGATAATTTCGTGAGGTATTTCCCAAGGCAGACGGGGCCGCGAACCGCCGTTCGCGGCCCCTATGTTAACACGCGCCCTGGAGGGGGCGGGGGCGAAATCCGCCCACCCCTCCGGTTTTTCGAGGATAGCGCAAAAACGGCGGCGCGCAGCGCCGCCGTTTTTTGTATACCTGTTTAGAAATGAACTTCCCGCATTATGTAAAATTCTTGGCCTCAGGTCATCTCAGGTCAGGTCACCAGACCAGGTAACGTGATGACCTCAACTCCAAAACGTTTGCAGTAGTACCACAGCCACAGTTTTACGCCGATCGGTTTCAATCTTGCAGGACTTCATAAGGTCATAGATACCAACAATTTGTTTATCTCGGATTTCTAATATCGGTGACCTAAGGTCAGGTCAATTTTGTGACCGCCAACACGGTTTTATCAATAACTATCGACATAATGAAGATAGAGAAGAGAAAACGGTACCAATATGTTTGTCTCGTCGAGACACGTCGCCGCATATGCAACATGACCAACTTGGGTCACCACTTGACCTTGACCTGAGGTCAAATTTATCAGTTGACCTAACCCGGTCACCATGAATATGATTCTAAGCGCCTTGACAAGACACACGCGATGACGTAAACAGTATTGCCTTATCTTTATTAGGTAAAATGTTATTTGGGGAAAACAGTTTTGAAAACAAAATCACCTTTTTGACATTCGATGACCTCTGGAGCCTAAACTATTGACCTGAGCTCAAATCTGAGGACACCTACGTCGATTGCATTTTTCAATGACTTTCGATTGATTTTTTTCCGTTTGCTGCTAACTATCATAGTTCACAAGATATTTGGGAGTGTTCGAACCGAAGTCTTGAAAACTTGAAAATCTGACCCTTGATGACCTCTGGTGACCTCAATATTGACCTGAAAAAAAAATAACGAAATACTTTCGAAAGAGCTTGTCTCGAGCTATCTAACGTCGTTTCCCGCTTGTCGCTACGTTGTGTGGTTTTCGAGATCATAGGGGGAGACGAAATCCGCCCCCCCCCTCCAGGGCGTGTAATTATCTCCCCTCCAGGGCGCGTGTTAAAGGGAAATAATGACCTTTTTCCACACAAATGGAGTTAGCACTTGAAATCGCCAGACGAGACCAAAATATATTGTAAATTCATCACATTTTGCATGAAAACTTTCCTACCGAAAGATATTTCAAGTTAAAGTTGATAAGCTTTCCACACTTTTAACGACCGGTACTTGCAAGTACTTTTGGTCCTCATCAAACTGTGGGCTTTTCCCGTATTGTTTTTTTACGTAATGGAGTGGAAAATATATTGTGCGTTCTGCTTGTTGTGATTATATGCCCGGCGATCTTCTAAAACTAACAGCGATTGGAAAAAGTGGCAATAAAATCGGAAGCTCATCGATGCACATCAACGGCGGCATAGTTAGTGGTTGCGACCCTCAATTTTTGAAAATAAATTCATTTGTTTTCAACATTAGGAGTATTGTATAATTTGTCTGTGGTTGTATATAACACTATGCTTTATATTATCATGACAAATAATAATTTTTCCCAAAAAAAACTAACAAACAATAACACAAAACTGGCAATTAAATCGGAAGCTCATCGATGCACATCGACGGCGACCTATTTAGCGTCGGCGATTTGTTTACAAAGCATTGTCATGCTTCTCGGCGCACTTAACCATTGTGGCGAGTTGTTGCTAGTGGCGCTTTCGTTCTCCATGGCAACCAGGCGTGAGCCAATGAAAAGCCAGAACGTATTCCCTTTCTGGCTTTTGATTGGCTGACGCCTGGTTGCCATGGAGAACGAAAGCGCTACTAGCGTGTGTCCGAGCAGCGCTCAGTTTGATCGGAAATGTCACAGAGCCTCCAAAAATGCCGCAATCGATGTAAACAATGGTAGGGAAGGGCAAATTTGTCAATGACCTTCATGAAGTACACAAGGTACTTGTTTTGTATATTTCCCAAACTTACAACTTCGAATTTGGGAATAATTTTATTTAATTCTTAAATTTAAATAAAATGATTTTAAAACCATAGCGGTAGCCTAAGAAATTGTTGCTAACAAAATCAAAAGGTCATTATTTCCCTTTAAAGCAATGGAAGCAGACCCGCCACGATCCCGGCCCCCACCAGAATTCCAGAACTTTAGAGACATTTCAGGACACGTATTTTTGGCGATAATGATTTCTATCCGATACAAATATCGGCCGAAGGTTGGTTGGGGGGGGGGGGGGGGGTTATTTGGGGTTCATAACTAGCAATGATAAAGAAAGAAACTTGGCAGCTAATTTGAAAAGTATGTTTAGTTGTGCATTACACTTTACATAATTGATGACCACAGAACAAAACAGATTATTAAATTGCGACATTTTCGGCCCCGGAGCAAGTTCTTGTAGGGAATGTTTTGGCGCCCACTATATATAGTAAGTTCGCATTTGTTAACACCCCTGCCCTCCTGAAGCCCCATGGGGGTCGACCGCAGCGCTGGCAAGAAGCCAGATGGGATGACCATCTTCCCCTTCTCTCAAGGGCGCAGTCTAGCCTGGAATGCCACCTGCATCAACATCTTTGCAGACTCCCACCTAGCTCCCACCGCAACAAAATCCGGAGCAGCAGCCCAAGACGCCGAGGTAGCGAAACGCCGCAAATACGCCGAGCTTGTCCAGCGGCTCCGGTTTGAACCAGTCGCGTTCGAAACCGGAGGATCATGTGGCCCATCGACGAAGGCTTTCCTTCGCGAGCTCGGCGCCCGGTTGACGGCGGTAACCGGTGAGCGCCACGAGACCGAGTGGCTTTTCCAGCGCTGCTCCTTCGCCGTCATCCGGGGAAATTCGGCTTCAATTCTGCTCACCACAGCCGCACCGACCACAGAGCGCGCAGCAGCCAGCCCACCGGCGAGCTGTTCACCATTCGCAACAAAACCAGCTTCCTCACACCACAGAACAGATAGCGCCGCCCAACTGAACCCAACAACGGCCCCGCGAGCTTGCTAAGGTGCCGCACGCGCTTGCAGTGACGTCCGCAGCCACCGAGATCGGCCCGCTCCCCCACGGGTACTTCACACCAAACGGAGGCAGCAGCGGGAGCAACGGTGGCGTCGAACGCAGCGGCAATCTTCCGCGTACATCGAGTGTCGCCAGCTCCGCAGCAACTCCGAGCGACGATAAATAACCCAAGTCTGCAAAGAATGACGAAGGACTTCCCTCCCTCTATAAACTATCCTAATCCCTCTGGACTTTTTTCTTCTTCTAGATATTGGAGAAACGCCGACTGAGCCCCCGCCCAACACTAGCTCCGGGCCGCGCCTAGATCCTCTATCCGCCGTCGGGGTGATGTTCGCCGAAATGTCAGCGGGAACAGCGAGGTACCCCGCAGCGATGAGTGGAGCCGTCCTCCAACTCTTGGACCCACGCGACCCCTTGACAGACCCGGATCTGGCGCACTACCTGCTCCCGGCCTGCCGGCAGCTGTGCCGACGCCGCCCGAGAAGCGCAGTGGGGGCAGCGCCAGGGTCAGAGAGGTGGGACTCGGCGCCCCAACACTAGGTCGTCCTGTTCTACGTTTTTCTTCTTATTTTATCTTCACCTGAGTATTAATGCTGAGTCTAATGCGAATGCAATGCATGTGATGTGTGTACAATGAAATACCAGTTGCGAAATACAAATTCCATTTATTGACGCATGGATCAAGCAGTAGAGCACATGTTTAATTGTGTAACAGATTGGAAAGGATATACAAAGTAGTGTGACACACAAAACTTGAAACTCATAGTTATAATCTAAGAGGGGTGGCCGTGGTGTAGTGGGCAGTGCTCGTCTGGTGACCAAAAGGTTCCAGGTTCGAGCCTTTGCCGCTCCCACGGACGCAACCTATATGTATGAATGTCGTCCCCGAATGCCATGATACATAAATAGCGGTGAGACGTAAATCCCCAATAATGATTTAGTCTAAGACACTTCACAAAGAACAGATCACGAAGTCACACAGAAAACAAAGGCTGCATGCGTTCAACGTTTGAACCACAGTGCACATTAAACTCTCTGAAACAAACTGGCACCCATTTGTGTGGCACAACTACACCACAACACCCTCCTTCCCGTTGTGACTGAATCGCATTCAGATTACGACTGCGTTTTTCTGCTGCCCTTCCGCTTCTTCAGGATCGGACGTGACCTGGTGGCCAGCTTGCCCGTCAGACCGTTGAAGAGGCTGCTTGAGGGGAGGATTGGCAGCCCCGACGCAGCCTCCGCTGGCCTTCCGGCGAAGGAGCCAGGGTAACCAGCCAACGGGGTACTCCGGAACTGCAGGATCGGACGGTAAGCGAATACTGGCACGTAGCCGGGCAGAGGCTTCTTAGATAGCCTCGGGGGAGCATCGCCCTCTTCGGCTGCAGCTGCTTCTCCGTCCTCATCACCTTCCTCCTCTTCCTCGTCCTCTTCGTCGTCATCCGAATCAGAATCCTCTCCCTCCGAGTCAGAGTCGTCATCTGAGTCTGAGCCGTCATCTGAGTCTGAGTCGTCATCTGAGTCTGAGTCGTCATCTGAGTCTGAGTCGTCATCTGAGTCTGAGTCGTCATCTGAGTCTGAGTCGTCATCTGAGTCTGAGTCGTCATCTGAGTCTGAGTCGTCATCTGAGTCTGAGTCGTCATCTGAGTCTGAGTCGTCATCCGAATCGTCGGCCTCTTCGCCGTAACGGAGCGTATCAGGGAACTCTGCCTCGCCCTCGTAGGTCACCTCGGCTTTGTAGCCCGTCTCGGGGTCAGCCAAGTACTGCACTGTCTGTACCCGGCCGTCCGGCAGCGTCACGTGGTAGCTGCCCTTCTGCTCGCCCTCTTCGTCACCCTCATGTTCCTGGCCGAACTTTGTATGTCCGTGGTCAACCTGGTATTCGAAGCTGTGCGCCTTGTAGCTCTCATCTTCGTCGGACGTCGACCGCCGTGCCCTGGCGCCAGCAGAGACCACGGAGAGTAGACAGGCCACCACCACCAGCACGATCAGCAACAGGAACGGCTGGAAACAGAGACAGACATTAGTGACGGGAACAACCGTGTGATAACCAGTGAGCCTCGAGGGCAGAGTATGAAATGGATTGAATTAATACAATGTATTAATAATTCAGTCAATTCCATTGAATTTAGATCCGATTGGATCAGAAAGTTTATCATCCAATGGATTTGGATCGGCCTGTATTTGTGTTTGATGCTGTGTATTCAGCATCTAATCGATATAAATGGTTCATGATGTTCTTCATTATAATTAATTATTTTGAGAAGAAAAAAAACGTAATTTTAACGCAATAACTCTTTCAGGCAATTTATTTGGATAAGCTTTTCGCAATATTCAGGGACCCAGAATGGGCTGGACTGGATTGGATCATTCTTGCAGAAACCTTATGGATTTAGATTGGATCTGGATTTAGACTGGATGGATTTGGATTGGATCAGACTTTAACCCTCACCCTACGGTGGGGCCTGACAGGCCCCCACCTTAAGTTTTTCTTGAATAACTTTTGACACATAGGGTGCATCTTGCTGAAATTTTTGGTAGCTGAGTTTACAAGAATTATACGTACGCTGTAAAAATGTATTTGAAATTAATTAAGGTTTTTGGGAGATAATAATGTTTTGATGACGTCATGTTGGTAACAAAATGAGAAATATTTGAACAGTCGTAGAAAACAGAGTTTTAAAGCAAATGGCAATTTCAAAGCAATATCTCCATTATTGACTGAGTAATGGCTTCCAAGTGTAAGAAACCGATGACGTAATTTTTTTAATAACTTTTTTTGACATTTTTGGACAAGATACGAACACATAATTACTTTTTTTGTATTTCTGAGCCAAAACTGGTCTAGGAACATGCCTTTTTATTTACATTTATCAATTTCTAATTTTGAGGTTTTCTGAAAAGCAAAATCGCTGTTCTGGACGTGGTAAATCCAAGGTCATTCACTTGATCTGGAAGGTCACCCGTTGACCTGAAACCTAAAAATCGCATACTGTTTGTTAGATTCCTCTCATGACAGGCAACATGCTGGTTCTTACCGCATTGCTCTAAGTTGCTTGATTTGGAAGTTAACAGGGGGGCCTGTCATCCCCCCCGTAGGGCGAAGGTGAAAAAAGCTCCCGTAGGGCGAGGGTTAACCCTCGCCCGGGTCAGACTTGTCAATGATTCATATTTGTCATGAATCGATTCACAGTGATTCACGGACCATAATGAATGATTCAATCATGATTCAATCACTCAACATTACCATAATGAATGATTCAATCATGATTCAATCACTCAACATTACCATAATGAATGATTCAATCATGATTCAACCACTCAACATTACCATAATTAATGATTCAATCTTGATTCAATCACTCAACATTAAAGGGAAGTGTCGACTCCTTTGTCTAACTCCTTTGATTTTGAATGTGCGACTCTAAGATTTTATGAGCGTGATAGGGAGGTCATGCTCTACCTGTGTGCCAATTAGTTTATTTGCGCCATTTACTTACTTAATAGTCTCACTGGTCGTGCATTGCAGACAGACAGAGGCCAAAATGTCTCCAAGCAGCCCGCTTCTTTCATCTGCATCACCCACAAGAATGCTGAACCCCTCTAGAGATAACACGCGCCCTGGAAGGGGGGGGGGGCGAAATCCGACCCCCCTACGGTTTTTCGAGGAGAGCGCAAAAACGGCGGCGCGCAGCGCCGCCGTTTTTTACACACCTGTTTAGCAATGAACTTCCATATTATGTAAAATTCTTGACCTCGGGTCATCTCAAGTCAGGTCAATAGACCAGGTCACGTGATGACCTCAGCTCCAAAACGTTTGCAGTAGTACCACAGTCACAGTTTTAGGCCGATCGGTTTAAATCTTGCAGAATTTCATAAGGTCATAGATACCAATAATTTGTTCATCTCGGATTTCTAATATCGGTAACCCAAGGTCAGGTGGTCAATTTCGTGACCGCCAACACTGTTTTGTCAATAACTATCGACATAATAAAGATAGAGAAAAGAAAATGGTACCAATGTGTTTGTCTCGTCGAGACACGTCTCCCAATATGCAACACGACCAACTTGGGTCACCACTTGACCTTGACCTGAGCAGACTTGTCAATGATTCATATTTGTCATGAATCGATTCACAGTGATTCACGGACCATAATGAATGATTCAATCATGATTCAATCACTCAACATTACCATAATGAATGATTCAATCATGATTCAATCACTCAACATTACCATAATGAATGATTCAATCATGATTCAATCACTCAACATTACCATAATGAATGATTCAATCTTGATTCAATCACTCAACATTAAAGGGAAGTGTCGACTCCTTTGTCTAACTCCTTTGATTTTGAATGTGCGACTCTTAAGATTTTATGAGCGTGATAGGGAGGTCATGCTCTACCTGTGTGCCAATTTTCATGCACATCAGAATAGTCTGCTGTTTGACCTTAAACATATGACCTGCTCTAAATCCTTTGATTTTGAATGTGCGACTCTAATATTTTACCAGAATGATGACTAGGTCGTGATCTATCTGTGTACCAATTTTGAAGCCAATCCAAATAGTCTGCGAATGTATTTCCGAATGTGAATGTGAGCCAATTGGACACGCGTGTTGTTTATTTTGATTATAAAATGATATTTATAATATTTATTATAATTGCAAATTCCAAGTTCCAAAAGCATTTATGACTTTACGTTTCACTTTTTTAAGCGAATACAAATTTATTTTGATTTTGCATTAGGTATTATTGTGTATAAAGCATGATGTGGAATAAAGCGGCGCCGATGCGACAGTGATATTTGGGACATGCGGAGGCCATGCAAATGTTTGTTTATGATTTAGTTTTTGATATGGTATAGCCTAGAAATTAGGAAAAGGTGGGTACCTTTTGATAATTTTCGTGTGAAAAAGGTGTGCGTGTACTCTGTGGTTTATGAACCAAAGTATGAGTTAGTTACCTTTTCTAAGTATTTAGGTACCTACCCCTAACCCTACCAGTTCCAAGGTATTCACCTAGTTAGGGCTGATTGAACAGTGGCTTTGTGCCCACTGGAGTTGGACACAAAGCCTCGCTTTCTTTACGCATAGATGAATTACAGGCTACAGCTCAGGACACAGAGCTCATATAATTGGTCATTAAGTGCCTGGTTTGTCCACAGGGCACAGATTAATGCTGGGCCGCTGGCATATTTTGTGGACAGTTTATGCTGTTTGACCAAAAAATAATGATTCTTTGAGCAATGAATGATTCAATCAGCCTATTTTATCTGTATGAATGATTCAATCAGTGACTCACAACAGGTTTGCGCATGAGGTGAATCGATTCATGAGTCATTCATTTGAAATAAGAATGATTCAATCAAAAGTAGTCGATTCACATTGAATCATTGACAAGTCTGGCCCGGGTAGGGGGGGGGGGGTGGATGCCACCCCTTCCCCTTGGTTTTTCTGGAATAACTCGCGTAGTTTCCAACCGATTTTGATGGAACTTTCAGTACCCTACTTTTGAAAAGTTCCCACATACTCTGAAAATTTTGAATTTCTAACCCACATAACCCGTGACCTATGACCTGTTTCTCAAGGTCATGTCAGGCCCAACTGGCGTCCCGCAGTATCGATGTTTGTAACTTGTGCAGTTTCCGAGTGTTTGTTGTTCATGAGGATATGTACAGGTGTTTCCAGGTGACAGATGTGGTTTCCACTGAGATTGTGACCTCGATTGACCTTTTCAGAGGTCAACAAAGGTTTCAGTTGACCTGCGCCTGGCGCCGCGGTCGGACGTGCGCCGGTGCGCGGGGACGCTCACCGTCCCGCCCATACTCCCAGTGTGCGTGTGGTGTGCGTGAGACACCTGGCCTTCTCCGCTGCTCCGAGTGAGTCGGACACGTCGACGAGACACCAAGCCTACAGCACAGAAGGTTAAGTTTCAGATGCTGAATTTTCGCGAATTTTAAGTCTATGCTATATTTTGCTCTTCATTGATTTCGGCACGTTTTTTTTGTATAATTCACATTGTGTTATTGAAGGGCTGTTTGTATTTTCTTAATCGTGCCACTGCATTGCAAGACCAATTCAAGAATATAATCTGAAGGATTATAGTGAGCAGAAAGAAGTTTAAATAATTATTGCTGAATAAAAAATATAGTGCGGACGCCACGCAGCCAGCACACGGCCCGACCGTCTGACCGCTGCCAGTGCCCCGGGGGCTCGGCTGGTTCACCGTCGCCCCGGAACCGGGATGGACTCCGCGGCCCGACCCTGCTGATGACGTCATAGCCGGTCAGGGTCGGCCTGACCTTGAACACTGTTGGTTGATGTGGCGCTGGTTTCGTGTCGCCGGCGCCATTGGCGGTGTGGCGACCGAAGCTTTGTGTGCTGTTTTCAGCGTCTACAATTTTGCCATAATGCGGCGGCAATGGTTCTCGTCGACGTGTGTGTGTGTGTGTGTGTGCAAAAATTGTATGTATGTAAGTTGTTTTGTATTCTAACTGTGTGTTCCCTCTAACATGATGACGCGGCATTCAAAATAGCCATTGTTTGTGATGGATAATGCTTAAACTGTCAAATACAAATACAAATACAACTGAGGTAATTGACCTCCGATGACCTTAGACAACTTTTTTGGGCTTCTGACGGTTTCTAGGACATTTTGTGACGCTGATTTCAAATTTGGGATCCATTTTACAAAATTATATGTTCCACTGGGGTCATGCGCTTCCTCAGGTCAACCGAGGTCACTGACCTCAGATGACCTGACATGACCTTTTTAGAATTTGTAAGTTTTTAGGACATTTTGTGACGCTGATTACCAATTTGGCACCCATTAAGCATTATGATATGCTCATTCACGATTTTAGCTCGATACAATTCAATTTATACGCATTTATAATTTTGATGACTTTTGGGTCATTGACATGACCTCAGAGGTCACCTAATGATCCAATACCTTAAAATCGGTATCAGCAGCTTCCTCTCGTCACAAGCAACACGCTCGTATTTGTCGCGAAGATCTAGCTTAATTAGGAGCGAAACTCTAAGGGGGGTCGTACCCCCCCCCCTACCCGAACACGTAGTGATGTTGCCCTACCCGGGCGAGGGTTAACACGCGCAGTGGAGGGTGGGGACACTTGTGTGCCCCCCCCCCCACACATGTTTTTCGTGAATATCTCGAAAACGAAGCGGAGCAGGGCGGTGTTTTTTTTTAGCGTGACATTAACGCCAACTGAATAGCGGATCGTTTGACGCAACAAAAAATGAAAATCGGTCGATAATTGTTTTATTATATGGATTTTCAGTCCAAGATGGCGGCCAGAATCGCGGCCGGCAAACCGATATCTTCGGAACCAACGGTCGGATCGGAATGATGCAAACGCCATTCTGTAGGCAATGTCAATGTGCATCCCCGGAAACAACTTTGGACACATTGCTGGTGACCTGTGACGTCACAAAGGTAAAATGCTAAAAATTGTGACATTTGGCCAGATTTGACCTTCGTGACCTCGTTTGACGTTTAAGATATTGACCGAAGGTCAATTTTTTTTAAAACAAAATGTAGATCATCATAGTACCTATGTAGCCATAGTACCCTGTAAGTTTCTTCGTTCTAGCTCTCCTAATTTCGGAGATCTTAGGGGGCACTTAAGTGCCCCCTCCACTGCGTGTTAGTGGCATACACTCGCCACTGTGCGTGTTAATCCGCGCCCCGCTGGCGGAGGGGGGGGGGGGGGGGGGGGTAAATTTTACCCCCCCTTCCAGGATTTTCTCCATAACTTGAAAAATATGGGTGATAGCGACATCAAACTTGCCGTGCCATATGCTGCATCAATTACACGTCTTCTAAAGAACAAATAACTGAAATTAAGGTAGTACTTTGGAAGATAATGAAGTTTTAATGACGTCACTACACGCGAGTTTGACACAACAATCAGCTAAACTTTGCCAGGCCGTACAAATGCCACATTTGAAGCCAAATGCAATCGAAAACGTTAAGGGTATAAAATGGCAAGGGCTACAAGCCAGCTATCTCAAAAATTTAACATTTGGTTTTTGACCCCAAGAAATTCAAACAAAATTAAGAAAAACATTCCCTCAAAATCTACATTTTCAAGCATTTTCTAAAAGCCAGAATATATGTTAGACAACCAAGTATGGACGATACTCAAACGAAATTTCAAAGCAATAGCTTCATGTTTGACTGAATTCTGGCTCCCTAACAGAGTTCGCCATGGGCTGGGCCTGGGCTGGTCCTGGGCTGGGCCTGGGCTGGGCCTGGGCTGGGCCTGGGCTGGGCCTGGGCTGGGCCTGGGCTGGGCCTGGGCTGGGCCTGGGCTGGGCCTGGGCTGGGCCTGGGCTGGGCCTGGGCTGGGCCTGGGCTGGGCCTGGGCTGGGCCTGGGCTGGGCCTGGGCTGGGCCTGGGCTGGGCCTCAACTTTAAGGAAATCACTGGGCTCTGGATGGGCCTGGGCCTGACAATTTTGAAGTAATGCGCGCGTCGCACTAGCTGAGGTCAGAGCTCAAAATATTTTAACCAGCAGTTCACTTACACAGCAACACACTGTTGCTGTGGCTGTGGTTTTTTTTTGGTTAGCATAGTTGGTTAATTGTTTCACATGTATAGTATACAACTAAATATGCTAGGATAATTATTGCAAATTTTGTGGAAATAATTATATGCTTAATCTGAATGGGCCGGACCGGGCCTGGGCCTCAATATTATGAATTTGACCGGGCCTGGTCCGGGCCTGGGCTTGGTGTTCATAGGTCTGGGCCGGGCCGGGCTGGGGGTTGGTGGGCCCGTGACGAACACTGCTCCCTAAGTATAAGTAACTCATGACGTCATTTTTTTAATTCTCGTTTTTTATTAGATACAGACAAATGAATGCCACCACTGTATTTCTGAGACAAAGCTGGTCTAGAAACATGTTTTTTGTTTTTAGATTAATCAATTTTAAATTTTGACCTTATTGTGGCCTGACCTTGACTTGAGGGCAATTATGTGGGGTCAGGGCACCTTGTGGGATAATTGTCGCAATCTAAGCCTTGGGTGGAAAGTATGGCTCAAAAACTAAAATACCTCAAGTTTGATATTTTACCTGATCGTGACCTGACATGTGACCTTATTTTAAGAATTTTAGGTGTGCATTATATTCGTCTCCTTGAGAGCTTCCGATCGTCGCCTTGTGCGTCCCGCTGCGGTCATTGGTTCGGAAGATATGGGGGGTAATATTTACTCCTCCCATCCCCAGCGGGGCGCGTTCGGCTGCTGACCCTAGCGGGTGCGGGTTAATGGATTGATCCTGTTCATACTCTGCTCACTGGTCACCAAGTGAACATTCATAGGAGTCATCACTGATACAGGTCTCCGATGTAACTCATTTAGAGGCATACGCTGCCACGGAAAGTTTAGCCTTAAAAGAATGGTGTGCTGTTAATCGTCCTCTTTTCCTTCCTTCACGATCTGTGTATTCCTCTTTGCTTCCTGAACGAAAACAAAAATGTAGCCCAATCCTCACTGTTCAATGCAACACTGACCAGGCCTAAGTTTTCCATATGTTCCATATGTTCAGTCAGTCCAACTCGTCAGTACATGTCAGGACTTCTATTTCTTGGGATTACTATGTTGGAGTTAATACCTCGCATTCGCATATTTTTGTCAAATTCAAAGTAGAATCGCCATTGTTAGAGACGATATTTAAAAGAGATGATGACATTTGATTTGTCCTGCCTTATCTACGCCACTGGTATAATGATTAAATTGATAATATCTCAAATACAAAATAAGGTAAAAATTACCATGGGTAGAAAACTGGAAAATAAAAATACGCATACCTTCTCGTGCATTTTTCGACCAGAAAGAACGTACATAATCGTCGCTCACGCTCCTTCTTTACGTGGGTGCCGCTCTGCCATATCTGGCGCATTCGTTTCTTTCGTTTTATCGTTGTTCGTTCAGCGATGATGCATAATAATACGATATACACAAATGCCAAGAGGGAAGAATATTGGAAGCTAACCGAAATGACGATTTATATGCGTTTCGCGGGGGTGATAATTGTTTATTGCGGTTCGTGAGGTTAACATTTACAATGCATAAACATTTGCAATATATTATAGTTTTAATACAACTAGTTATAATACAAATTCATTTACAATTTTAGGGGAGGGGAGCGGGAATACTTGCTGAGTTACGCAACTTAGAAGCATTGAACGTGTAAAGGTGGCCTTCCACTGTCACTCGCCTTATCGCCTGACGGACGAATTTAACATGAGGCCTATGGTAAACGCGCCGACTGGTCGCCTGACGACCGAAAGCGCGATTAGGCGTGTTCAGCTGAATTTTTTGCCGCGTTGTCGGCGGGTCATTCGGCGCTGGATAGGCGCGCAGAAGTTGGCAACGCTGAGCTTTTCGGTCGTTAAGCGTGAAGAAAGCTTACCTGCACGCTACACCTGGAAGATATTATTGCCAATGTTGCGAGAAGTACGGCATTTGGCGTTATGACGTATGTCAATATCCTTATCACAGCCTTACTCTTGGTGTTTCCATGCTTATTTATGTGACTTTGTTGTCGGCTCAAGAACTTAAATGATTTGGGTTGAGGCATTTATGATTTTTATTCGCTTTACTGCACGTGCAATATAAAATAGTGATTGAGGGCGGCATCATATTTCCCGCCGAATCGAGGTCTCCTTTTTGATTTTTTACCCGAGGCGCAAAAGCGCCGAGGGAAAACAATCAACAGGAGACCGAGATTTCGTGGAAAATATAGCGCCCGAGTGTTCTATTTATTTTACCATTTGCCGTTTTTAGGTAAACTTGTTCATTGCAAAT
This sequence comes from Chirona hameri, assembly GCA_036785665.1. NCBI lineage: Eukaryota > Metazoa > Arthropoda > Thecostraca > Balanomorpha > Balanidae > Chirona > Chirona hameri. The sequence continues at coordinate 4,358 of JAXIVJ010017645.1, read as the reverse complement.
GTATGACATTTTTCCAGAATATTTGGGAGTCCATATGGATTCAAACGTCAATGAAAGCATTAAGGAGTTAATAAATATACGTCTGGTTTACGTCAGGTATTAAGCCTTACCGAACGATGCTGGTATGTAGATATTTGTGATCGAGGCGTCTTTTTTATTACTGCATGAGCGCAGCGAGTGCAGTAGTTTTGAGAGAAAAAACGCCGAGATTACAAATGTCTACATACACAGCAGAGTTTGGTAAGCCTTTTACCGTATTTCGCCATCTGCTGAGCCTTTCATATGTATAATCAAGAACAACCATTCTTTGATTTATGCCATGGATTACAAAAATATCGATCATCCAGCACCGTTTTAACGCACATACCTATACCTGATGCAATTTCAATGTGTTAGCAAACACTAGCGTCAGTATAATCTACGGCAGTGCGGTATGCCAGTGCATCATGCGGAAAATACCACACGCGCTAATGCTTTTTACATTGCTCGGCATATGGTAACGCTGAAATGCCCTAGGGCCGAAAAGTGATACCACATTGCTTCCTGTTGTAAATTTCAGCGGGCCTGAAAAATTCACATAATGCTGATACCAGAAACACGTGCTAGTGTTGGAAACATACCCCGGCATATGGTAATGCTAAATGCGTTTAGTAGTTTTATGGTACGCATAAAGCGTAAGCCTAAAGGCGATTTTTGTTTCTGTAATATGGTTAAAAATTGAAGAAGAAAAAAATAGGTTAGATACATGTACATATATTCTTAATATAAACGACTTTACATACAGATTGACCTCTTCTTCCAATTTCAAATATCTCCTTTTATGTAAGGTCACCAGTCCCCTTTAATGCACGGTTGTCAGTGTTAATTCCAAACAACCCTGAATGTGTCGTCGAATAGAGCTTAACAAAACAAAAAAAGCAAAAAGAACAAACATGCAAAATTATACAAGTAAATTGACAATCCCAATTTGGTAAATATTAGTGTTTATATTTTAACAAAGCTGCGTAGGCTTAAATATTATATAATTATATGGTGGTTACTGCCAATCATTTCAATTGAATATAAATTAACTGAGATGAATATCTGAATGATTTGCTATCAGATAATTCGCAAAATACAAGTTTATAGTAACGGAGTACTAAGAAGAACCGTTGAAAATTAAGGTGTTCACCTGACATTGTCAACTATGCTCCAAGGCGCACACAAATATCATTTTTAGCACTTTACCTAACGATATATTTGAAACTAAAAATATCGCTCCAGAATCACCTTGCTGAGAACTTGGTTTGCCGGCTTTGCGTCGTCTCGATATGACCATTAAAGGAAATAGTTCACCTTCGGGAATTTTTCAGAACACGATTTTATTATATTTTTTAATACAGTTTCTTTTTTCTTTTCAAAAATGGTCCTACATCGCGCCAATTCAGGACAGGAGGTCGTACATTATTAATGTTATGGTGTGCGTTATTGGTCTACGCATGCTCCGTGCAGTGCTGGCACTCTCAGACGGTACGGTATATCATATATGCGCCGCATTCCTTCGCCAAAAAGTCAAATATCTTCGGCTGGAGAGTCTTTTCAGCCAAGAAAAGTTGCAGATAAGGATTTCTCAACACGGGCTACAAAACGGCTATTTCAGTTCAAAATCCCATGTTGAAGGTGAACTATTTCCTTGAACTGTGATCGGCACGGAAACTATAGCTATGGACCGGGTCACCAACGATCCACTGGCACGCCAGTCAATGACAATTCAATTAAGGAGGATGTAAGACAATTAGGTTCTTCGTTGTAATTTAAAAACAATTGTGACACAAGGACCTAGATGATGTATGTCTAGTTTGATACCCGTTGCTAGAATATGAGTATAAACAGCGTAAATGTCTATTAAAATTATGAAGTGGGCCCAACAAATATTTCCCAAAGATCCAATTCGGCGTGAAAAGTATGGTGTGCAAATTCTTTTGAAACCAGTGGGCAGGTTACGTTAGTTATTTACGTTTTTGTGTAGGAAACAGTTTAATGGGGAATTATTATCGCTAATTTTCAAAGGCTTTGATATACTATTTCTTGTAATTTGCGATGTTCAGTCAGATTTCCTCAATGTGTCAAAAAAAGGAATTCAGTGGCAGGTTCCCGAGAACACCTTTGCACGTCATTTGCATTGTTTAAATTATGAAGTGGGCCCAACAAATATTTCCCAAAGATCCAGTTCGTCGTGAAAAGTATGGTGTGCAAATTCTTTTGAAACCAGGGGTTATTATTTATAATATTATTTTACGTTAGTTATTTACGTTTTGGTGTAGGAAACAGTTTAATGGGAAATTGATATCGCTAATTTGCAAAGGCTTTGGCTATACTATTTCTTGTAATTTGCAATGTTCAGTCAGATTTCCTTAATGTGGAAAAAAACAACAGGGAATTCAGTGGCAGGTTCCCGAGAACACCTTTGCACGTCATTTGCATTGTTTAAATTATGAAGTGGGCCCAACAAATATTTCCCAAAGATCCAGTTCGTCGTGAAAAGTATGGTGTGCAAATTCTTTTGAAACCAGGGGTTATTATTTATAATATTATTTTACGTTAGTTATTTACGTTTTGGTGTAGGAAACAGTTTAATGGGAAATTGATATCGCTAATTTGCAAAGGCTTTGGCTATACTATTTCTTGTAATTTGCAATGTTCAGTCAGATTTCCTTAATGTGGAAAAAAACAACAGGGAATTCAGTGGCAGGTTCCCGAGAACACCTCTGCACGCCATTTGCATTGTTTAAGTACCAAACATGAAGTGCCAACTTTTTCGTCACTGATTGTCGCAAAAACGCCAAACATATAAGTATGCGCTAATTTAATAGCTTTGGCAACCAATAATGTTATAAAATTACATTCACCACATCATTTATAAATTTATTTTATTATCAGCAAACAACAAAACTACCTACTTGAAATTGGCCGTAGCTCGTCACCAATACTTAGATTTGTGAAAGCGATTATTCAGAACATAATTCCCTGTGATCACCAAAGCCATACATTCCCTTCGAACTATATCGTGCTCCTGAGAACGTGACACTGGTACCACTGGTACCACTGGTACCACTGGTACCACGGCGACAGTTACGCAACTACAATACGTGTGACCGTGGTATCGTCTGATCTGGACCAGTTTGTGCGACCATCCCGAGGTCGTCTCTGTCGCCCCTCTCCACTCCCCACTCCCCCCCCCCACCCGACACTTTGACCGCCTGCCGGCAGGTGGTGGCAGTGACACAATAACGGTACGACTCGGGCAGTACAAAATAACGGTACGGCTCAGGGGCTCTCCCACTTAACCGGTGGCATGGTATGAGTCATCAAGGAGTGGGTAATTGTCCTGATTTATTTTCCAGCAGATATTCATAACGATTAGCTGCTGGTGACTGTTAATACGTAGAAGATGATACAAGTAATTATATATTGTTGACCGCCAAGAAATGCTGCAAAAGCGATACTAAGAATAGGCCCAGCAAACTTACCATTGCTTCTATAAATGGTCAAATCAAACCGAAATAATCCACACCATTGGAAAAGCAATCTTGTTAATTACTTTTTGGTTTAAAATGAAGCATTCAGGCTTTGTTATTTATTTACTTATACATTATCCTATTTTAACTGTGTTGTCTCCAATACCGAAAATTTGTTTCTTCGAGGAAGCCAAGAGGAGCAACGATTTTTAAATCATCATTATTAGCTATAGCCTTGCAGTCGACGCAACAGCACGCTCTTAAATGTCTGTTGCAAGCGGGAGGGGTCCAACGGGCCCTCAAAAATGACTGAAATTGTCCGAAAATTGACTCGTTTCCTGATTTTATCCAAATTGAACTCGAAGCCTGCTTTTACTACGGAAATTTCATTTTAAATCGTTTCTGATGCACAAGAGGCTAGATTAATTTGGGAAACTTTTTCTCAAAGAAAGTCCGGTTCTTGGGATTTGGCGGGCCTCCAAAACAATGGTACCCGTTCTGGATAGCTGCTTGCAAGCTGAGACAAAACCATTATCAGCATGGCAAGACAATGATAGTTTTGATTCTAAACATGTGTCCATGAAAATACTGTGAACTATTACAAGACAGGAGATCAGTGTGAAACTTTTCACCTACTAACCTGAACGGCCCGTCAAATCAGAACTTCCCAACACGTAGCTCTCACCTTCATGGCTTCTTTGTTGTGCGTGTGACAGATGCTGGTCGTATACTGGTTGCCAAAAGGACCTCGAATCATCTTATGTATGTCCGGCCCAACTAGATGACCCCGGCTCGGTCCTTGGACGGTGCGCGAGCTCTCCGGGGCCGGCGGCGCCTGGGGGAGGGGGGGGGGGGGGGCAC
>JAXIVJ010017644.1:0-25530 GCA_036785665.1 Chirona hameri | reverse complement strand
CACACACACACACACACACACACACACACACACACACCCACACACCCACACACCCACACACCACCCACACACCCACACACCCACACACCCACACACACACACACACACACACACACACACACACACACACACACACACACACACACACACACACACACACACACACACACACACACACACACACACACACACACACACACACACACACACACACACACACACACACACACACACACACACACACACACACACACACACACACACACAACACCACACACACACACACACACACACACACACACACACACACACACACACACACACACACACACACACACACACACACACACACACACACACACACACACACACACACACACACACACACACACACACACACACACACACACACACACACACACACACACACACACACACACACACACACACACACACACACACACACACACACACACACACACACACACACACACACACACACACACACACACACACACACACACACACACACACACACACACACACACACACACACACACACACACACACACACACACACACACACACACACACACACACACACACACACACACACACACACACACACACACACACACACACACACACACACACACACACACACACACACACACACACACACACACACACACACACACACACACACACACACACACACACACACACACACACACACACACACACACACACACACACAACACACACACACACACACACACACACACACACACACACACACACACACACACACACACACACACACACACACACACACACACACACACACACACACACACACACACACACACACACACACACACACACACACACACACACACACACACACACACACACACACACACACACACACACACACACACACACACACACACACACACACACACACACACACACACACACACACACACACACACACACACACACACACAACACACACACACACACACACACACACACACACACACACACACACACACACACACACACACACACACACACACACACACACACACACACACACACACACACACACACACACACACACACACACACACACACACACACACACACACACACACACACACACACACACACACACACACACACACACACACACACACACACACACACACACACACACACACACACACACACACACACACACACACACACACACACACACACACACACACACACACACACACACACACACACACACACACACACACACACACACACACACAACACACACACACACACACACACACACACACACACACACACACACACACACACACACACACACACACACACACACACACACACACACACACACACACACACACACACACACACACACACACACACACACACACACACACACACACACACACACACACACACACACACACACACACACACACACACACACACACACACACACACACACACACACACACACACACACACACACACACACACACACACACACACACACACACACACACACACATACACACACACACACACACACACACACACACACACACACACACACACACACAAACACAACACACACACACACACACACACACACACACACACACACACACACACACACACACACGCGCGCGCGCGCACGCGCACGCGCACGCGCACGCGCACGCGCACGCGCACGCGCACGCGCACGCGCACGCACACGCACACGCACACGCACACGCACACGCCACACGCACACGCAGGCCCACACAGGCCCACACGGGCACACACGGGCACACACGGGCACACACGGGCACACACAGGCGCGCACGCGCACGGCGCACGGCGCACGCGCACGCGCACGGCGCACGGCGCACGCGCGCGCAATACATAAATAAGGTACACAACATTACAAGATTAAACGAGCACACTGACAGTAAAAGTAAAATATACTGATAGCAGTGCTACACTGTTAAAAGTAAATAGGCTACTACAGCGATAACAAGTTTCGCACCCCACACTACCTGTCCATTGGTAGAACACTGAACATGACTTTTAAAAGCGTAAATATCATTGGCGAACAGGTATGCGGTAACGTCTCTCTGTCGCTTAAAAATGCATTCATATCTCGTGGGGCTCTACAGTATAACCCAGGTCTTACGGTGCCAACTAGTGGTCGGGGCACCGTGAAGAGAGTATGCGTGCGGGTCGATCGAGCAGGCACGTGGAAAGAGAAAAAACGCAGCAAAATTGAAGAGTCGTATTTGGCCCGGACGACGTTGCGGAGGAAAAGAAGGTCATGCTGCACTCTCAGAGACGCTAGGGATGAAATGCGAAAGTTGTGCAGCAGGTCACGATACGAAAGAGAGGAAGTCCGACCAGAAGTGTGATTTAGAAGCCATATGACAAATGTGTGCTGTACTCGATCGATCCGCACTGTGTGGGAACCGGCCGCCCCGCCCAGATCACACTGCAGTACTTTAAAATTGAGCGAACATTAGCAAAGTACGCATCCTGCAAGGCTGCGCGATTAAATCTAGAGCCTTTTGATCCTATTTGAAATGACCGAATCATCAAACCCAATGAACGGTTTGCTCGGCTTATATTGTTTATAAATGTGAGAGGCAAAAGTTAGCTTGGTGTCGAGAACGACCCCCAGGTCTCTCATCTCAGACACATGCTCGAGCTCCGTTTCATTGATACAATAGTGTGTCCGGACGGGCGTGCGCCTGAGAGCCATTGTGAACGATTTGCACTTGATGGGATTTAGCGCGATACCCCACTTGACGGACTAGGCCGCTGCCAGACGACCGAGATCACCCCGCAGCAATAGTCCTACAGCGGGTGACTGCATTTTTCGGTATATGGCAATGAGAAGAAGGGCAACCTCTATCACATTCAAAAGATCATTAATTATTATGCGAAAATACTTTTTGGTCGACGGAAATACGTCCATGTATCGGATCTGCTGGGGAGCTGGGGTGGTTCGGCGCGGAGGTCATGACTCATGGCCACATATCACACACTGCCTCACGCACAAGGTGCGCCACTGCGGCGAGCCTGAGCAGCTGGCTGCGAGTCATGTCCACCGTGGCGGAGGCCCGCGCTACCGAGCGGGTCACGCGTCAGGACCACATGCTGCCTGTGCCTCAGTCTCGGACGGAGATGGGGCGGCGATGTTTTGCCTGTCGGGGGCCAGCATTGTACAACACCCTGCCACGCGAGCTGGTGGGACTGCCCGCGCCGCTGTTATGTCGCCGCCTGAAGCAAACACCTTACTGCGCTGCACCGCTGGCACCTGGACTGACCGGCCTCTCACCAACACCCCGACACGTTTATTTGGATTTGACTCGTGCCTGCGTGTGTGTGTGTGTGTGTGTGTGTGTGTGTGTGTGTGTGTGTGTGTGTGTGTGTGTGTGTGTGTGTGTGTGTGTGTGTGTGTGTGTGTGTGTGTGTGTGTGGCTGTGGCTGTGGCTGTGGCTGTGACTGTGACTGTGGGTGTGGGTGTGGGTGTGGGTGTGGGTGTGGGTGTGGGTGTGGGTGTGGGTGTGGGTGTGGGTGTGGGTGTGGGTGTGGGTGTGGGTGTGGGTGTGGTGTGGGTGTGGGTGTGGGTGTGGGTGTGGGTGTGGGTGTGGGTGTGGGTGTGGGTGTGGGTGTGGGTGTGGGTGTGGGTGTGGGTGTGGGTGTGGGTGTGGGTGTGGGTGTGGGTGTGGGTGTGGGTGTGGGTGTGGGTGTGGGTGTGGGTGTGGGTGTGGGTGTGGGTGTGGGTGTGGGTGTGGGTGTGGGTGTGGGTGTGGGTGTGGGTGTGGGTGTAGGTGTGGGTGTGGGTGTGGGTGTGGGTGTGGGTTATTTAGCTCATTCATGTCCCTGGAATGCTATGTGTGTTTTAAGCAATGACTTCGCCGTCGAGAAATGTACATATTTCTCTTGTCTCCTTCATGACCTTAAAAAACTTCATGTTAATGTATGACGTCATGCATATAGTAGCTTGGATATGGAAGCTATTACACACAATAATGGCGGTCTTGAGGCATATATACGCAGGCTGCTTGTAACGTAAACAACCGTGGGGAGCAACTCGGCGCAGTGGTAAGATACTTGCCTTCTGTGCCGGGGACCGGGGTTCAATCCCTCGGCGGGCCTCTGAAAAAGTCTGCCCGGCTCCCCATACCCTTCGGAACAGGGTGAGAGTTCCAATTAGCACCTTGGTCCCAAGAGGATACGGTGCTTGGTCCACAAACCAACCAACCGTAAACAACCGTTGTGAAATTGGCAGAACGGAGCGAGTTTCTGTCTGATTTTTTTAAAAAGTTTTAAGTAAATGTGTGTGTTAAAGTTATACCTATCGCTGGCATCGTAAAAAATACTCAGAGCTAACGTGTGGTCGATTGTGCGTTTATATTTCAAGAAGAACGAGGGAAGAGTTCGCTGGTAATTAGTGCAGTATTCCATGGTCAACTACAGTGGAGCTATATCGCCCAAAACCCCCAATCATCATCATCATCATCATCATACAGCGAGGGTATTGAGAAGATTGACGCAAATGATGGAACCTATTTTTTAGTATCTATGTGTGCAGCTAATTTTGTTGGTGTTGAGTATATATTCTTGTGATGCTGGGACGCTGGGTCCTCCATTTAATGGCGGATAATGTGTGGATGTGCCAATGAATACAATTATGGTGAAAACCTCTTGTGTCTTCAGTTTTGGAATTGGTTGAGTTTCTTCCCGACCGAGACACTGACACACCTTCCATATGAGCCGGAGTCTAGCTGCCTGATCTGATCACACACAACTCGAATCTTGCCACCATATCTCAATCTGCCAAACAGCCCATCGCAAGGTGACCATAATACATCGCCAACGGCAACGAGAAAACAGCTGTATCGATTTCAGCTTTATTGACAAATCGCACAGATGTGGCACAATGCGGCGCTGATGTAGGTTGTTTGGTGTCCGGTCACGATGATGATTTGGACTTTAGGGCGCCTCAGCTACTCAGGCTATGTGGCACCCAGAAGGTGTCACCTCGATGAAGATGGTGCTCCCATCCTCAGCAAGGATGACGGTTTTCAGAGCATCTTCTGCAAAAAGAAAGGGAAAAGGTTTATGTAATATTCAGGACAGGGACAGCGCGACAGGCAACTGGGGTGACTGGGGCGACTGGGGCAACTGGTGGGACTGGGGCGACTGGGGCGACTGGGCGACTGGTGCGACTGGGGCGACGGGGCGACTGGGGCGACTGGGGCGACTGGGGCGACATGGGCGACTGGGACGAATGGGACGAATGGGACGAATGGGACGAATGGGACGAATGGGACGAATGGGACGAATGGGACGGCTGGGATGACTGGGACGACTGGTGACTGGCGACTGGCGACTGGCGACGGGCGACAGAGCGACAGAGCGACACTGATTTTACTCTAAAGTCCAGTGCTCCCACAGACTGATTTGAATGGTGAAAGTATAGCGCCATCATGGTCCAGTGTTTATCTAGCTGGTTAATAAATTCATTTTAGGAAAAATTGATGAATAGCTCTGATTCTTACTTCTAATGTTTTCCTTATACAATATTTACCTTATTTCCATTATATTTCTATAGGAGACAATACAAAAGGCATAATAAAACAAATCTATCAAACTTTGTCTATATGAGATGGTTGTGCTTGCCATAATGATGAAATTAATATAGATTGGGATGATCAACAAAATGGCAATATTGATTTTGTATATGAACAATGGCTGAAATTACAGAATTGAGCTTTCGTTTTTACAACACCTTCAAGATCTTGAAGATGATGTAAAAACGAAAGTTAGATTATGTAATTTCGGCCATTGTTTATATAAAAAATGCATATTGACATGTTGATCATTCCAATCAATATTGAATATATGAAACGCCTGATCTGTGTAAAAAAAAAATCCGTTTGATGACCAATGATTTATCAGGTCAGCAGATACTTACCTGAAACTCGTTGCTCTCAACTCATGGCCGCACGCGCTGATACAACAATTTCGTGCTTTCGGTCCCCGGGCCTCTGATTCCGACACCGACACCGAACCCACGGTTAAAAGCCGTTAAAAGCAAGGTAACTTAACTTTTAAATACATATACTAACTCAATCCCCTGTCCCAATGGTAATCTATTCACAATCGGTACTATTTACTAATGGCAATGGTTACGGCTAGTTTGCGGCGTATGATGTATGAATCTGCGTATGATGCAATTCTGACGTCAGCGGGTATGACATCATACTACCGGCGAAGTTTCGCGACACGAAACTTCGGAAAATGGCCAATGAAACTAGTCCTGTGTCCAAATTACTTAACGTAGGGAGGTAATTCTTTCACACAGCCCATTGTTTCGATCTGCTCTTAAAATAGGCTATCTCAGTTCAAAACCCCATGTTAAATGTGAACTATTCCCTTTAACCCTCGCCCTACGGGAGCTTTTTTCACCTTCGCCCCACGGGGGTCATAAAAAGACCCCCGGCTAACTTCCAAACCAAGCAACATAGAGCAACGCGGTAAGAACTAACATGTTGCCTGTCATGTTTGGAATCTAACGGTATGCAATTCTTAGGTTTCAGGTCAACGGATGACCTTCCAGGTCAAGTGAATGACCTCGGATCGACCACGTCCAGAACAGCGATTTTGCGTTAGAAAACCTAAAAATTAGAAATTGACAAATGTAAATAAAAAGGCATGTTACTAGACCAGTTTTGTCTCAGAAATACAAGAAAGGTAATTATTTGTTCTTATCTGGTCAAAAACGTCCAAAGAAGTTATTTAAAAAATGACGTCATGAGTTTCTTACACTTAGGGAGTCATCACCAACCAAAAAAAGAGATATTCCTTTGAAATTTGGTTTGGGTATTGTCCATACTCAGTTCTCTCACACATACTCCGATTTTGTAAAATATCTTTGAAATTTTTTATTTCGTAGTGATTTTTCCGATTAAAAAAAAACATTTAGGGATCAAAATCCCAAAATTTCGGAAATCCGAGATTGACATTTGAAAGATAATGTAATTTTCTATCTTTGTTCAATTGGTTTGCAATTTGCTTTAAAACTCTGTTTTCTACGATTTGTCAAACATTTATCGTATTTCCACCAACATGACGTCATCAAAACATCATTATCTCCTAAACTGTTCAACTAATTTCAATGAAATTATTACAGCACACGTATAATCGTTGTAAACTCAGCTACTAAACATTTCAGCAAGATCCACCGCATGTATAAAAAGTTATGCAAGAAAAACCTCACGGGGGTCGTTTTAGGACCCCCCCCCCCGTAGGGCGAGGGTTAACGGGATATTGCCACCTCCGGAGGATTTTTAAAAAGCAACTTAAATGAATGACGAGGATCAACAATCGTGTATGCTGAAGCTCAAACTTGCTCCTGCAGCACCTAAAGCAGGGTCTTCAGGTTGGAGTCTTCGACTCCAACCCGGAACCTGGCTCTGACTCCGCCCAATAATACCACTACCAGATTCCAGCCGACTCCCCGAGTCCGCGGCTCTGGTGATTACAAATCCCACCATTTGACGGGCACGGCTTAGTAAGGATACTTAAATTACAGTGGACTAGACACCACACAAAGCCGGACCAAATTATGTGACCGGATGATGACCAAATGACCGGATGATACAAATGACAATGTTGAGTATCATAGCGAGCTCATAAGATTTCGCTTCCTTGTGCTTCCTTCTTGTCCTAGGAATGTTTTAAAACAACTTGCCTTATTAAAAGTGGCTTAAATTTATTTAAATCAGGAAATGTTGTTAATTTTCAACCGATTTCAGTCGCCATGAAATCGGTTGGACCTGAATCTAGCAATTTGATGTCGAAAACGAAAAAATATGGCATGGTTCATCCCCCTTGACACTTGAAGGTACCACTGCACTGGTCGGGACTAAAACGAGCCCACCACTTCGCTTGACACATCACCACACATATATAAATTCAAATATGAACCAACCCAATAAGTCCACAAATGCAGTCACACAAACTGCTCTATTGGATTTCAGAATTAGTCTCGGTTTTTAATTTCGACTGTCATAGATACCAATGAACGGGTCAGTGGCATTAGGTTTCACCGTTCTAACATTACTGTCGTCTGTCATATCAATGTCACTGAAATGTCCTCCGCGATACCCACGTTATTGACAGAGATATGGAGCAGCATTGCCAGTCACAGCTCAGTGATAGCCACAATGGATAATGGATGAGCGAGCGTCAAAATGGTGGGGATCAACAATCGTGTATGCTCAAGCTCAAACTTGCTCCTGCCTACAGTAGGGTACCTACCACCTAAAGTAGGGTATCGGCAATTTTTATATATATTTATTTCTGACTCCAAAACGTTGGTCCCAGCTGTGCTCAGTACTACATTCATGATGGCCGCTCTCATCCAGTTTGGCTGTGAAATTGGCGCCCTCCCAAAGCCGAAGCGTCCGAATAAGCCGAGACTTGACCTTGCAAAGTCTATATGTGTTACAAGGTATTGGTCACAAATCTCCTACGGTCCCAAAGTCGAGCATTAGCAATTTTTGCAGTTGTATTCATGTTGCACTATGAAAGTGGCTATGGGTGTTGAAAATATAATTAACTGTATACGCATTTTAATTTTAAAGTGCACCGACGGAATGGTGATGTTGAGTTTGCAATATTAAAAAGCAAACCATAGCCCGCAAAGAAGTGATTCCAAATAGTGATGAAGCGACTCCAATTTTACGAATGTGTGCCAATCATGAGTGGTGCAAATGTATTTTTTAATCTAATGGGGGGAGTTTCGGGAACCAAATTTTGCAGTGTGATTAGGACATGGTTCATGGGATAGGACATGGTTCATCTCTATCAGATTGTTCTTTTTTTCGATTCAAAGTTAATTATTTTTTCCAATTTCATTCCGATTCCAGGAGTTTTTAGAGTGGAAAGTAGGTATTTCATGGTAGACTGAGGTCTCGACAGCTACCACCGAACTTACTTAGGCTGGTGGTAACAATCGATTTTAACGCCAGAGTTAACGGTAGCAGCAGAGGCGTAAGCAAGCCAATTTGAGGTCTAGACACTTCCCTTGAGTAGTCCGTACCCGAAGGAAGCATGAGTTTTACGCCGGGTACTGGACTCTTGGGCCGGGTCACTGTGCCCAAAAGATCGCGAGACCCAGAATTTCCCGGAGTCTCGTACTTCAAAGGCATTTGGTCTCCTGGCCATTGATCTGGGTAAGCAACCTATGATATCCGGCCCAATGTTGATGTCTTTGGACACATTGTAATTCATGCTTACCTCAATAATATCCTTTTAACATTTGTTCTAACTCGGATATCATTAGACCCTGGCGCTGCCAGTTAACCCCAATAACGCTGTAGGTATGAAACCCTGCATGTTTTGACCTGCAATATGAGCTTGTTTTGTATGTACTGCTGCAACCTGAGGCAGATTTGGTATACATACATACAGCTTTGGTTTATGTTGTACCTGCACACTGATTTACTGTTTCGACCTACCAGTTTGACTTTGCGTTGGACAGTTTCGACCTCGCCGCTGTGTCTGACAGTGTTGCCTGGCTGTTGTGTTGGAAAGTTTTGACCTGGCTGTTGTATCTGACAGAGCTGTGTCCTGTGTCGGGCAGTTTTGACCTGGAGAATGGCGGCGGCGGTGCGGCTGGCCGTGGCGGTGAGGGCAGCACCTCCTCCTCCTCTGGTCTGGTGCTACAGAGCATGCCGCAGCGACGAGAGTCCTTCATCTACAAATCAGACGACTTCCAGATGTCCCCGCAGGTCTCACGGCACTCGAGTATCGCCAGCGAGTGGTGAGTGAGGAGCCAGCGAGAGTGAGGAGAGGCTTGGAGAGCCAATCTTGGCTCAAATTTGAAAATCATGTTGGATGCTATTCCTATAAATTTGATTACCAGTCTAGCTGCTGATTTGCATCTTACTGGACTTTGCGTACTTTCGAATCGTCCAAAGGCAGTCAAAGGCGTTGAATTGTTTGTATGACCGAGCGTGCAAGAGGTAAGTATCAGTTTGCAAAATAACTTTGAAGACTTTCCTGAAAATATACTTTGCATTATGTATTATAAAGTTTTTGACCAATTTAAATCAGAAGCAACCTTTAAATGGAAATAATGACCTATTGATTGATTAATTTGCATTATTTTATTACACATGTATGGTATCAAATTGATCGCATCTCAATTTAAAAGTGAAATAAAACTTTTTATATTTCGAAAATTACATTTTGGGAATATAAAAATATGTAGTTATATATGGTGACGAACAGTATGATCTATCACTATCTTTGGTTTGAATGTTGAATTGTAAACAAGTTAATTATTTTTTCCAATTTCATTCCGATTCCAGGAGTTTTTAGAGTGGAGAGTAGGTATTTCATGGTAGACTGAGGTCTCGACAGCTACCACCGAACTTACTTAGGCTGGTGGTAACAATCGATTTTAACGCCAGAGTTAACGGTAGCAGTAGGGCACAGCAGCCAGAAATGAAGTAAGTGCGCCAAGGAGCGTGACAACATCCCTGATTGGTCAATGAAACAAATCACCGACGCTAAATAGGTCGCCGTTGGGTGCATAAGTGAACTTCCGATTTCATTGCTTTGTGTCATTGTTTCATTATGATTGTTTTTGTATTAATGCTCCTTTGTAATGATAAGCTTAAGCCTAGTGTTATATACAGCCAGAGACAAAACATTACTTCTAATGTTGAAAATACATGAACCAATTTGCAAAAATTGAGGGTCGCAACCACTAACTAGGCCGTCATTGGGTGCATAAGTTAACTGTTAATTTGGTTGTATTTGTATTCGATGTTTGTTGATTATTAAGGGCAGTAGGGCACATAATCACGATAAACAGAGTGGAAGGTATATTTTCCATACTATTTCGTCAAAAAGCAATACCGGATTTTGGTGAACACCGAAATTCGTTACCAAGTACTTGAGAGGAGCGGTCGTTAGAAGTGTGGAACGCTTATGAACAGCTTTAACTTGAAATATCTTTCGGTAGGAATGTTGATATGCAAAATGTAATAAATTTACAATATATTTTGGTCTCGTCTGTCGATTTCAAGTGATAACTCCATTTTGTGTGGGAAAAGGTCATTATTTCCCTTTAAATAGTAAGGTGCATTTGCATCATAGAAATGCACCGAGTAGCCCAGCGCCTGTTGAAATAACTACTAATTGATCTTAGGAAACAGATAAGACAGTAAAGTTATGATTGTTATCAAGAGACCTGATTATTTCTCACTTCCCATTACCTTTTACCGCACAATTTAGCTCAACAGCGAGCATTACTCGGGGACGGTTGTGTGAATGTACCGAAAATTAATTATTGGGTGATTATAAGATTATGAATGGTAATTCGTTTGTATTTATTGTGGTGTGGTAATGTCGTAATATTTGACCCATAAACACTTATCATCATAGGTGGGCACCGGTACTTCAAAATGTAACTTCGTTACTCGTTACTCCGTTACTTCAAAAAGTAACTCGTTACTCTTTACTCCGTTACATCGTCAAAAAATGTAACTGAAGTTACAGTTACTCCGCTACTTCGTTACTTTTGTAAAACGAAGTGATATCAATTCCGACAGAATGAAGATAGAGAAGTGAAACGGGTACCAATGTGTTTGTCTCGTTGAAACACGTCTCATAATATGCAGCATGACCATCTTGGGTCACCACTTGACCTTGACCTGAGGTCAAATTTTTAAGTTGACCTACACTGATCAACATGAATATATTTCAAAGCGCCTTGGCGAGAAGAACACAATGGCGATACAAAAAAAAATGTTGAAATTATTGATTTTGTACGTGTGTAAGGCATTGATTGTGCTGGTGCGAATAAACTAGGGCGTGAAAAGAAACAAGTATGTGAAAAAGTAACTGAGTAACGGAGTAACCGAGTAACGGAGTAACGGACTAAAAAGTAACGAAGTAACGGACCACAAGAGTAAATTCCGTTACTCGGTCCGTTACTGTAAGCAAAATGTAACGAGTCCGATACTTCGTTACTCAAAAAAGTAACTTCGTTAGTAACGGAGTAACGGAGTAACGGACCGGTACCCACCTATTATTATCATATAACGTGAAAACATCGGCTTTAAAACACATTGGCCATCAGTATCGATGAGTTTAAACCAGCAAAAGTTTGCTTTATTATGCTTTTAGGGTGAAGGGCTAGAATAACTTCGTCATGCTCAAGATATACTCGTATCTGCCCTTGCTCCGGTGCTGCCACTTGTTACATACCCAGGCCTGCCGTGCTGCCATCTGTTGCTCATTGCTGTGGTGCTGCCATCTGTTATCAGTTCCGTCCTGTGGTGCTGCCATCTGTCATCAGTCCTGACTTGTGATGCTGCAACCTGCTATCTTCCCCGGCCGCCCATGGTGTGATGCTGCCATCTGCTATCTGCTCCTGCGTCGGGTGCAGTGCTTCGCGCTGCTATCTGCCCTGGTGTGGTCCCCACAAGTGTCATTTTATTCGACCCTGGTGTAGGACTCCCTCGCATCCTTCATTGAATTAAGTTGTATTTTCCCAGGATGGGGAAGATATTCCATCCTGGTAATGTAGGTTCTCAAATTAAATTATGTTCGTGGTTCTCTCACCACATTTCCTCCGCCGAGGCGATGTAGGAACCCATATTTATTGCCGTTTTCTCTAACGATTCATACAACTTGAAAATCGTCAACCAGGGAAAACCATGGAAAATGATGCCAGAAAGCCATGACAAGTTCTCATTTCTTACCAATATTAAACAGGTCACCGAATCGCGTTTCAATAAGGCTGTCATTCTTCGGAGTATATTTGGAGAAAATGAGTCTGGTATAACACAGCTGGAGTTCGATTATTCAACCGTCCCGGGCGAAGCGATGTTTGTGGAGCCTAGGGGAGAACAGGGTAAGATGAGATATCTTTTTACATTTTTGCCTGTGGGGCTTACATGTCAGGCAAACTGAATGATTGCTCCTGTCAGACCGAATGCCTAGTCCTTTAGCTACAAACTAGCAGCAAAATTTCCATTTCACTTGCATAAGTTAAGGCTGCATGGACGTGTTAATGACGCGTCAACTTGCCCCAGTACCGGGGTAAGTTGATCCAGCCTACGGGTTAAGTTGAGCAAAACGTAACGGTTTATTAGTGGCGCTCTGATGCTGCAATGATGAGAGAAAAAATGGATATGGCTTTGCAGTTTGCCTTTGCAGTTTGTCCCCAAAAGTTATATCCTGATACGCTTGACCAAGGCTTTCTTCGATCCAAATTAGGAGCGAAACGATCGAGCGTAGGTGAGGGAGATGGTCACACACCGCAGCCAAGTGGGTATCTTCTGCATTTATCCTTCACGTATAGGGCTAATATTAGCATGCTGCCTCTGAAAGCGCTTACAGCATCGATGTTTACCACCGATAGTAGTCACGAAGAAACAAGCAAGCAGTTGGGCAGTTCAGCATGGAGATACAAGCAGCTGAGCCTGGCTCAACATACTCCGACCGCGATTGCTCAACTTGCCCCGACATTTTAGTATATTTACCTAGTATTGGTAAATATGGGTGTACTTTTCTTCCCGTTCGGCGTCACTCACGCCACGAACCGCAATAAGTCACCCTGATCGGTCTTATGTGTAAGGACCCACCCTATAACCTGTAGGGGGATAGTAAACAATCGGCCTCTGTCAAGCGAAGAACGAGATCAAATCTCGTGGACATCCGATTTTTGTTAGCCTACAAGCAATATTTTACGTTTTTCTTCACATCTTCGAAATAAACGACCGTACCGAAACGTCACCGACAGTGCTAAGGTCAGGTACCAAGACATTTCCACTGATGGTTCCACCGCCCTACTCGCGGCCGTCATATTACCCCAAAATGGCGGTGGCTTAACTTACCCCTATGCTCAACTTACTCCGTTCTCCCCTATTTCATATTACCCCTATACCACGCATATCAACTTAATTTATAACTCCTATCATACCAACTTAAGTAATGCACAAACTCTTACTTATATTTAACGCTATAATAGGGTGCTTGCCAGCGTTGACATCAAAAACATAACACGTTGCCCTACCGGCATTACAAATTCCTAGCCTAGTTTGGTGGGACGCGCCTCGGTCTATCTGCCGGACGGTCCGCAGTTTATTCCTGGCATAGTTTGGTGGGACGCGTCTCGGTCTTCTATCTGCCGGACGGTCAGCGGCTGCGTACAGGTACCGACAGTGCGCCGGCAGCACGGCGGCACGGTAGTCACAGTCAGTATGTCGGTTACGACGGGGCGTCGCGGACGTCGCGGACGTCGCGGTGCGGCCGGTTCGGGCTGCCGGCCGCCGCGGCCCCCCGGCAGGCCGACACGGCGGCCCTCCCCGGCCACGGCCGGTCAGCTGAGGCTGAAGAGTCGCAGTCCGCTCTGGCAGCGGCCCTGGTCCCGGCTGGGCGCCGGCGCCGCCAGGCCGGTCGGTTCGCCCTAGTGAGTACAGATTGCAGGAGGCACTCCGGAGGAGGCGACAGGCACAATGGCTAAGCAGTTTTAGAGCTCAATCAGATATGTGTGGGCTGTGCGTCCAACTTTGACGAGTTGATGCTCTCCGGAATTTTGTAGATTTCTGTTGGTCTTCATTGCTCATTTCTGACGGTCTTTGAGACTTCAAGATGCTTCTAGGAATCGGTATAAGAAGGAAACCTTTGGGAGTATTGTTGTAAACAAATAACCTTAATTTGTGTGTGATTTTTTTTTATCAGACGACTGATTGACTAAAATTGTTAAGGTCAAAGAACGTCAAGTTGTGGCAGGGAATAGTGAACCTTTAACATTATTGTTTAACTGAGATAGCCAGATTGTCGGAAGTACTGAGAAATCTCCAAATCTGAAATTGTTCCTTCCAAAACGACCTAGTTGCTGAGTTTCAACGCAAAAACCGTTGCAGCTATTGGGAGCTATTTCAAAGGGACAAATATCGTGACGTTTCGCATACATTTCATTAGTGTGATTTCTACCGCACTTCGTTTTCGCTATATGAACCGACCACCACCGAAACGCATCATGTGTTTGGTAACAGAATTGCAAGGAAGGCTCGTTCCTCGTCTGGCGTAGCCATTGATACAAAATCCGTTTCACGAAGCTGATTCGTCTAGATTGCGCTATCGCTGCTATTGTGGTCCAAGACAAACACGACAAATATGAAACATCATGTGACTATAGGTTTTAACCCGCCATTGACTGGGGAGGGGGTTTTACGCCCCCCTGATGAATTTTTGTAATAGTTCAAAAACCAATAGAGCTATCAACGTGAAACTTTGGGTACCTTCTTCTCAATCACGTTTACGTCATATATGAAAAATAAAGCAATTTCGTCAAACAAATCTGACGTTATAGCGAATTTAGTGACGTCACTACACGAGTTTTACACACAAATCAGCTAAATTTTAACAGACCGTACAAATGTCATATTTTGAGTGAAATGCAATCCAAAAACGTCAAAAGATAGAAAATAGCAAGAACTACAACATGGCTGTCTCGGATTTTTGAAAAATTTGGATTTTGACACCTAATTTTTTTTGTAAATGCCCACAAAATTATTTTTTCAAAGATACACAAAACGGAATATATGTCAGAGAACCACATATGTGCAATTACCATACCAAATTTTAAAATGATATAATCATTTTTGACTGACGTATGACATATAAAGTATGGGTAGATCATGACGTCATATTTTTTAATTGCGTTTTGTTTTGTATTGACCAGATACAAACACATAAATGACAAATAAAAGACAATAAACTGTATTTCAGAGACAGCACTGATCTAGGAACATGCCATTTTCATTTAGATTTATAAATTTCACATTTTGACCTTCAGTGACCTGAACTTGACCTGAACTTGACATTAACTTCACGTAAATTAAGTCCGGTGGTAAAGTGACTATCACTATCGAATTATACGTTGAAAATAACCCATAAAACATGTGTTGCATGATTTTCGTAGATATTTTGCACATAGTGACCTTTTGTGACATGACCTTGACCTTGACTTTTGCCAACAATCTCACTTTAGCTCATGCGAGATGTTTATCATACCTTTGGCAGCACTGTGTGTGAAAATGGTCGAATGCTTTGGATGTAAAGTATGGCCCATAAACTCAAATAAGTAGATTTTTACCTTTGACCTGACCGTGACCTGACATTTGACCTCACTTTGACATTTTTAGTATGCTTTAGATTCGTCTCATTGAGAGCTTTCGAATGCCGTCTTGCGCGTCTCGCTGGGATTATTGGTTCGGAAGATAACCAGGGGGCATTTAACGCCCCCCCCCCTTCCTCCCCCAGTCAATTGTGTTCGGCTGAGACCCCAGTCAATCCCGGGTTAAGTAAATAATTTCGTAAATTTTGAAACGATTTCCAATTGAAAATTATCAAAAGATGCTTCGTTAAATACGCATGTTTTGATGGGTGGCTGGTCGCGGTACTTGCAATATATCGATTAAATTTTGCCAATGTTTGTTTTGCTTTACGCTGACTTGCGATAAGTTTATGATGAGCTAAAAATATTATTGGCCATAACTTTGTCAATTTCCATTGGATTCCCAATTAAAAATAATGCCAACACTCGTTTTGAAAAGGTGCATCTTTTGATGGGCTATTCGTACCGGTAGCTTCAATGTTCGCAGCAGTAGAAGCACATCCACACATGTATTTACACAAATACATTTATGGGTATAACACATATATTTATGCACATGCACATTGATGGGTGTGGCTTCAGGTTCACGCAACGTCACTCCAACTCCACTCATGCAACACCATAGTGCAAACATTCACATTTCACGCATGTAAAAATATGAATATTTTGTTCTTCAAATGATCACAAATTGCCCAGCGAACGAGTGCAATTACTTGTAGTAGTGTTATTTACATATTTTGATTCAAGGATAGACTTTTGCCGGTATGACGTCACAACTCATTTTGGTGACGCAAGATTGTTGTGACGTCACACGTACAAATATCAATATTTTTTCTTCAAATTATGACAAATTGGTGTTCTTTCGTAAAAACGAATGCCAGAACCGTAATCAGGACACTCTTTTCCATCATTCCACGTACTTTTCCCAAGGTACACTATTCGCTTTAAAGGGAGATAATCATCTTTTGATTTTGTTAGCAACAATTTATTTGGCTGCCGTTATGGTATTAAAATGATGTGATCTAAATTTTAAAATTAAATAAAATTATTGTCTCATTCAAACTTGGAAGTTTGGGAAAATTAATGATCGGTGTTTTCCCTCCACTATTGGAAAGCAACAGCTGGCACTTTTGCATTAATCTGTTCAACGTTGTTGAATGGGCACTTATAAACAAATCGCCGACACTAAATAAGTAAGGTTATAGGCCACTGTTAAACTGACGATTTCAATGCACTTTTGTCAAATGATCGTTGATTGTTCATAAAAGTTTGGCATATATTCCAAAAGATAGAGTGCAGGAAACATATTGCATACCTTTATGATAAATATCAATGCGTAGGGGGGCTAATTTACTGAATTAGTTACCGAGTACTTGCTGATTATAAGCGTGGAACGCTTATCAACTATGACTTGAAATATCTATCGGTAGGAATTGTTATATGCAAAATGTAATGAATTTACAATATATTTTGTTCTCGTCTATCGATTTCAGGTGCTAACTCCATTTTTGTGGAAAGAGGTGATTATCTCCCTTTAAGACGACTTCCTTGATTTTAAACTTGGCTGATGACATTTCATCATTGGATGGAAGTGTCATCATCATTGGATGCAAGTGGGCAGTTGGGCACACTGTTGGCGTGGTACGACGCGATTTTTTCTAGGGAAATAATGACCTTTTCATTTATTTTTTTCTGCATTGTCTTATGCCACGTGGGAGGCCGAATCTCAATTTAAAATTTAAGATCGATCGAGCCTCAATTTAAGAGTGAAATAGCAACTTTTTCTATTTCGAAAATTACATTTTAGGAAATTTAAAACAGGCACATATACTGCTTTCGGAGTTTATGATCGTTATTGTCCCTCACAATTTGGAAGCGCGACATATACATATACAGCTTTTCTTTCAATTTGTTCAGTGTTGAATGGTGACAATAACTTAGAATGTTTCTACGAAATACCAAGTGAATGGGCGACCAAAATGAAGCGCAACTTTCGTGCGGGAAAAAAACAATTAATTTCGCCGGTGTGGTGAAATGATGTTTAAGCTCAATTATACCAGTGTCAGCAAATAATTACGTGATGTCAACATTTTATGGGTATGGACGACCAAAGTGAATAGTAATTGTCGTACCCTTCTTACGAATAAAAAATGATGTTTGAGCTAAACCAAATCCATGGTAACGTTAGATAAGGCACCTTTAAGAGTTATTGAGGAATTATATTCAAATATAAATTAACCCTCGCCCTATGGAGGGGGGGGGGCCTGACAGGCCCCCCTGAGGTTTTTCTTCGATAACTTTTGACACATAGAGTGCAGCTTGCTGAAATTTTTGGTAGCTGAGTTTACAACAATTATACGTAGGCGGTACAAATTTAATTGAAACTGGTTAAGCAGTTTGGGAGATAAAAATGTTTTGATGACGTCATGTTGGTAAAAAAATGAGAAATATTGGAAAAATCGTAGAAAACCGAGTTTTAAAGCAAATTGCACAAACTAAATTCACCAAAGATACAAAATGGCATTGTCTTTAAAATGGCAATCTCGGATTTGCAAAATTTTGGGTTTTTGACTCCTAAAATAAAAACAAACTGATTTGTTTGGAAAAATCCCCACAAAATCAAAATTTTCAAAGATAATAAAAAACGGAATATATGTGAGAGAACTGAGTATGGAAAATACTCCTACCAAATTTCAAAGCAATATCTTCATTATTGACTGAGTGATGGCTTCCTAAGTGTAAGAAACTGATGACGTAATTTTTTTAATAACTTTTTTTGACATTTTTAGACAAGATACGAACAAATAATTACTTTTTTTGTATTTCGGAGCCAAAAATGGTATAGGAACATGCCTTTTAATTTACATTTATCAATTTCTAATTTTGAGGTTTTCTGAAGAGCAAAATCGCTGTTCTGGACGTGGTAAATCCGAGGTCATTCACTTGACCTGGAAGGTCACCCGTTGATCTGAAACCTAAAATTCGCATACTGTTAGATTCCTCTCATGACAGGCAACATGCTGGTTCTTACCGCATTGCTCTAAGTTGCTTGGTTTGGAAGTTAACAGCCGGTCAGCCCCCCCCCCCCCCCCGAAGGGCGAAGGTGAAAAAGCTCCCGTAGGGCGAGGGTTAATAACGGGCAGGAAAAGCAGTTAAGTACCACAAAATGTGCCAAGTACTTCCCGAGTACCGCTGTTTTCAGCGTGGAACGCTTAGCGTTTTCAAATTGAAGTAACTTCGGTTAGAGATATTTAAATGCTTAATGTGAATGAATTTACATATAAGTTTGTCTCCTCTCCCAATCTCAAGTGCTAACTCCATTTTTGTGGGAAAAGGTCATTATTTCCCTTTTAGTTGGATAAGAGTTAAGTATGATTGAAAACAACTACAGCATTGAAACGTTCAAAGTCACTCGGTGATTGAGCTATAACCATCCACATTTGTTCAGTTGACGGATAATCCTCAATTTTCATAATTAAAATACCTCCGGTTTTATTGGATTGAGTTTCGTGTTGCTCGTATTCGTTCGTGTGGCTAGTTTCGTGTTCTTTAAACCTGAATAGATACGCAAAAAAATACGCCAAATGAAAAATTAATTGATGAAGACATCTGAAGGCTTTTACAAAGAGCTAGCGAGGAACTATAATTGGCTCGTCTTCTGAAAGTATTCAAAGATACGCAGGTGTTACACTCGACACATCTTTTAAAATGATGTTCCGCATTACACATTTCCTCCGAAATACTGCACCACATTCAAATTATTATGTTTGAATGTTTGCGGAAAACGAGAACATCAAATTTCTACTGTTATGTTCAGAAGGTGTACATAATCGGAGCTCCTATCGGAACTTAGTCTCGCGTTGCTTCGCATGAGCAGCTCCAAGGCCGGACAACGTGTGCCTGTCTGTGCTCAGGAAATGTTTCGCAGTGGTTGGCCCCCACCTGTTAGACGTTGTGAACCACTCCCTCACCACAGGTCGAGTCCTGTCCATTTGGAAGTTGGCGACAGTCGTGCCTTTACACAATGGGGTACCAGTGACTGAACCATCGAACCATAGGCCAATTATAAGTGTACTTAGTGTTGTCGGCAAGCTGACAGAGAAGGTTGTATGCACACAACTTTTAGAATACGTGTCTAGTCACCACATTCTTGCTGACTCACAATATGTGTATCGCCCTCATCACTCCACCGAACATGTAGTCATAGTCATATCGTTAGCCACATCAGCAACAATATGAACGCCGGCAAAGTTACTACTATTAGCTCAACTGATCTGTCAAAGGCCTTCGACTGTGTAGACCGCGCTGCGCTATTAGCCAAGCTGGAGTGTTACGGCATTGCGCCACATTGGTTTTCGGACTATTTCACCGATCGGCGCCAGACTGTGAAGGGTGGTAATGCGCCCAGCCTTGGGATCGCGTATGGTGTGGTTCAGGGTAGCATAGTTGGGCCTTTGATGTTCCTTTTGTTCACCAATGACATCCAGTGCTATGTGTCAGCCGCATGTAAATTAGTGTCTTGCGCAGATGGCATGCAGCTCATGCACGAATCGTTGCCGTCTGTCTGTGTTCTCGCACAGCTGCGTTCGTGGTCTGAGTCCGACCTAGCAGCAGTCTCTGTATGGTTTCGTCACAATGGCATGAAAATTAACCCATCTGAAACTGAATTCATCGTTGTTGGCCCACCCACCAACACCAGCAAAGCTGCCGGGCTGTGCGTTAAATTTGGGAATTCACAGCTGTCTCATTCAGAGAGCGTCAAAACTGTGGGCATACTTATCAACACAAACCTTAGCTGGCAACATCAAACAGCCAAAATCGCTCAGCGTTGCTTTGGCCTCCTCTGAATTATGTGCATATGGCTCTGAATTATGTGCATTGGCCTCCTCTGAATTATGTGCTTTGGCAAGCTGAATTATGTGCTTCCATGCGCCACAACAAAATTATTGATCGAGTCGCTAGTCTTTCCTCACATCAGATACTGTTTACCTGCATGGGCCCCAACAACAGTCACTCAGCGCCAGCGAGTGGAAAAGGTCATCAGCTTCGCAGTCAGAATTATTGCTGGCATACGCAAACGCGATCATGTCACGGAATCCAGAAAACGACTTCAATGGATCAGTTTCGATCAAACTGTGGCCCTCCGAGATTGCACCTGTTTACATCGCGTCATGAACGTGCCTGATGGGCCGCGGGCCGTTCGGAGCCTGGTCAGGCGCCGATCTGAAACATCTCAGCAGCACACCAGAGCCACAGCTGACGAAACCGTACTGCAGACGAGCGCAGCGAAACACCCTCGGCTCGAGTGCGTCAAAAGAGCCTTTCCCTATCGAGCAGTTGCGGCGTGGAATCGCCTCCCGGCTGCTACACGTCAGTGTAAACGGTGTAATGAGTGCAAGGGCAAAGCGATGTCTTTTATCAGAGAACTCACCTGACTCGACCATCAAATCATTTGACACACAGTCACTGTTTTTATCGTTTATCGTGAATCGCTCAAGTGTAATGTGTATTTGTACCGTTCGCATCCCATTCGCTGTGCTTTTACTGAGTGTCCTTGTGCTGACCAATGTACTGACGCGGCGTTAGAATAGCCACACTGGAGTTCGCCGAGAATCAACATAAATAAGTAAATAAATAATGTATCGACAATGCTTATGTAGTATTTTGGTGTGCTTTTTTTCAGAATTCAAATGCGAATATCAGATTTAAAAACGTCTATTTGTCGTCTCTAATGAAACGTAAGCTGAACAAAATGACAAATAGTCCGTTGCATAGATAACACGAACTACCGAAGGCGAACGGTTTAAGGTAGTTAAGGTCTCAAGGTAGTTCATGTTATCGATGTCCGTTGTAATAACTATTTGCTTTGTATTGTATTGTACTTAGTCAATTAGCTTTAAAAGACAAAGGTGGCCCTTTTCTTCAAAATTTGTGACGACTAATAACCAGACTATGCATTTGCACTAGCCATGGTTCAGATCGACACATTGTAGTGTATTTTGAGCACTCACAGCGGTGAACGGTCGCAGCAGCTTATTTACATCAATTGCACCAGCCTCAACCGCCGCCCGCCGCCACGGGACGGAGTCGCAGCAGCCTATTTACATCAATTGCACCAGCCTATTGCAGCAGCTTTTTTACATTAATTGCACCAGCCTCAACCGCCGCCTGCCGCCACGGTCCGTCTCCACTGGCAGCAGCCTATTTACATCAATTGCACCAGCCTCAACCGCCGCCCGCCGCCACGGTCCGGAGTGAAATCCTCTATGATACGTATGGATCCCAGAGACGGATCCAGATACAGGCAGATCCTTTGCTTAAGATCTAATGACAGATTTACGATCCCAATAAATCTCCCGACGAAACTGAACAGTGGATCTTATATTTCGTTGGATCTCTCATGAGATTTAGCAGCAGATACCGGCTCCCACAGATTCCTGTGACAGATATTCAAGGCGGATATACATCCCATGGAGTCTTGGATCCGAAAGGGCTCCACATTAACCCGCGCTGTGCCGGTGCTCGGCGCCACCTTCGCCGTGCCGGGGGAGGGGGGGGGGGGGGGCATTTCGCCCCCTCCCCCTCTAACTCGGTTCATATGGCACGTAGACAAAAACCGAAAACACTGTTCGAAAGCTCGTCACAATGCATTTTGAAACTATTAAGGCATTTTTTTTATCAGGTCAATATTGAAGTCACCAGAGGTCATCAAGAGTCAGATTTTCAAGTTTTAGGACTTCGCTCCAGAAATTCCCAGATAGCACAGGAACTATGATAGCTAGGGACAAACGGAAAAAAGCAATAGAAATTGCTTTAAAAGTTCAATCGACAACGTTCCTCAGATTTGAGCTCAGGTGAATAGCTTAGGCTCCAGAGATCATCAAATGTCAAAAAGGCTATTCTTTAGCAAAAGTTTTCACAAATATCTTTTTACCTAACAAAGATAGCGCAATAGTTTTGACGCCATCGTGTTTGTCTCGTCAAGATGCTTCACATCATATGCATGACGATCAGGTAAGGTCAACTTATAAATTTGACCTCAGGTGAAGGTCAAGTGTGACCCAATTAGGTCATGTTGCACATTGGAAGACGTGCCTCGACGAGATAAACACATTGTGCCAGTTTCACTTATCTATCTGGATTTTGTCGAGAGTTATTGGCACAGAAGTGTTGGTGACCTCGGGTGATCTCATCTGACCCTGTAGGGGTCACTGAACAAAAATTGCACTTGAAACTTCAAGAATGACCTATGATAACATGATTCAGAAGTAATTGGGCTGATATAATTCGTATCCTCAGAATAGGAAGCAGTTGATTATTTCCCCATTGGCTTATAATGGGGAGGTTACGAAATTGACCCGACCTTAGGTCACCGATATACAAAATCTGATATAAATGATGTGTAGGTGCCATTGCCCTTATGAAATCCTGTAAGTACGAAATCGATCGGTCAAAAACTGTGGCTGTGGTACGACCGGAAACATTTTTGGAGGTGGGGTCACGTGACCTGTCCTGGTGACCTGACCTGAGCTGACCCGAGATCCCAAATTTGACATTATGTGGTTAATTCATGTCCCAACAGCTGTAACAAAAACGGCTAAGCTGCGCGCCACCGTTTTTTCGCTATACTCGAAAAACCTTAGGAGAGGGCGTCTAAACGCCCCCCCCCCCCCCCCCCCTCCCGGCACGGCGCGGGTTAAGTAACACAACATTTTCATTATTTCTTGACAAAATGCAGCAAAATGCATAACAACCTACATTTTTCCCCTACAAAAGCTGTGACGTAATGAGATCCAAAAACTTGTAATGCCCACCATGTTTCCAGGTAAAGATCCTTACATAGACGTGCCTCTGTTCTTGCTATGATACCTCGCTACGTACGTACGTGGTCTCCGATGCCGGGCCGCCTCATTATGAGTGCGTGACCCCTGCGGCCAGAGCTTGTTAGTTGGACTCGGTAGGAGGTTATAGTGTCACGTGACTCCCACAGTCCCGCGGTACACAACGGTACCCAGAGCTGGCAACGACACGGGTATCTGCAATCGGGCGCTACTCTTGGTTGTTCCTGCACGCGAGCACCGGTGGCAAAGTCGTTCCAGTGATGTCAGAGGGTTGCTGTTTGGAGCCCAGTCGATAGCGTAAGTTTTAAGGTTTGATGCCGGCGTCCTGGGTATTCTGCGGGCTAGCTGGTGCAGGACACATATGTCTCCACCTGCAAGCCTGATTTCCCCAGGACCGGTGACCACGTCCCACTACTCAGCATCCGCGATCATCGGATTATCTGAGCCTGCTGTTCCGCACGACAGCAATGCTGTGCGGTACAGTTGCGATCATCGGATTATCTGAGCTGCTGTTCCGCACGACAACAATGCTGTGCGGTACAGCGCGATCATCGGATTATCTGAGCCTGCTGTTCCGCACGACAACAATGCTGTGCGGTACAGCGCGATCATCGGATTATCTGAGCCTGCTGTTCCGCACGACATCAATGCTGTGCGGTACAGCATACCTCACAGGCCACAGGCCTGAACCTGTCTGAGACGCCTGCGCAGGAAAGCAGACATGCATTTGCACCTGCAGGACGGAGCGCCACGCAGCGGTGACGGCGGCACCGGATTGAGGTGAAGGAACCATCGAGGATGAGATGTAGATCTGAGGTTGCAATTCGGGTACCAGCCAAACCAGCCGAACCAGCCGAACCAAAACTTGACCGACGTTAACCAGACGTCCCAAATACGACAAACGCTCCTGAAATGTTGCCGTCAGAAGATACCACCAATACAAAGTACCTGAGGCTCACCATACATTAAATCACTAACCGATATTTTCATTTCAGCCATGGAGAAGACCCTGATCGTCACGCCTTTCGCACAAATATTGGCAAGTCTACGGAGCGTCAGAAGTAACTACATTTCACTGACAAATGTACCCACAAATAGGTATGTATCTGGTGACTTCTGAATGTTTGCTCAGTAGTCAGTACCGTATATGTATATGCTGCTTTCCATTGTCATTGCCTATGCCTAAGCCAATTAGCCTCATATATCCTCAAAGTTTACACAAAAATGTGTGTGTACGACTATGTTTTAAACGTGTACGACTATGTGTACGACTAGGTTTTAAATGTGTATATGGATATGTATATGTATATGTATATGTATATGTATATGTATATATGTATATGTATAAATGTATATGTAAATGTATATATGTTTATATATATATATATATATAGAGAGAGAGAGAGAGAGAGAGAGAGAGAGAGAGAGAGA
>JAXIVJ010017643.1:5000-25533 GCA_036785665.1 Chirona hameri | reverse complement strand
TTTAAAATTGTTAAGTTTGCGTTAGGTTTATCTCATTGAGCACTTTTGAATGCCGCCTTGCGCGTCCCGCTGCAATCATTGGTTCTGAAGATACTAGGGGGGCTAACCCCCCCCCCCCCCCCCTGTGAGTCGTGATACAGAATATAGCCCCAGTGACTGCCGGGTTAACGATCTACCGAGTAACATGGAATTCGATTGCCTTTTGTATGCAGATGATGTCAAAATTGTCCGCAAAATCACCTCCCCAGCTGACGGACTGTTACTGCAGAGGGATCTCAGCAATCTGTCAGCGTGGTCCGTCAGGTGGGGACTGACCCTCAACCCTGCCAAATGCAAATTGTTTACGATGACTCTCAGGCGTGCACCCGTCCAGACCAAATATTTTCTGAATAGTACCGAACTGGATCATGTAAGCAAAATTAGGGACCTCGGCGTAACAGATACCAAAATAACCTTTGCATCACATGTCTCTGACATAGTCAGCAGGGCCAACCGAGCACTAGGCCTCCTTACTCGTTCTTTTCAAGTCGGTACTAGCACTTCAAAATTCAACCGGAGCGCAGTGCTAGCTGCGTACTTCGCGAACGTGCGTTCGATTTTAGAATACTGTATCGTGGTCTGGGCGGGGGCGGCCAACTCCCACACGGTGCGGGTCGATCGAGTGCAGCACAAGTTCCTCATTTGGCTACTCACACATATATATCCTCCGGACAAGCTAATTCTCTCTCTTATGGTAGCCTTCTGCTCCATTTCAAATTTCCTTCCTTAGCATCACGCAGAGTACGCATGACCTGCTCTTCTTGAGGAACATCCTGCGGGGAAAAGTGGACTCGAAGGTCCTGCTCGAGTCGTTTCCCCTGCACGTGCCGCCTCGATCGACCCGCACCGTCTCTCTTTTAACCGTGCCTCGAGCACGGGTAAGAACTGTGGACTCTGGGATGTTCTGCCGGCTCCCTAGAGCAATGAATGCCTTTTTAGGCAGTGCTTTTAACGCAGACATCTTTTATGACAGTTTTGAAGCTTTTAGAGCACAGGTGATCAAGTACGTTTTAACCCTGTAGTCTGTGACTGTAAACTTTAGGCTGTGTGATTATGTGATGTGTGTGCTGCGTTGTGTATTTATTGTTATATCTTATCTTCTCGACTTCGCCTGTCAGTGGAGCGTAGCTCTGTTGGTGATCATATGATTTTTTCTTCTTCAATTTTGATGACTTTTGGGTCATTGACATGACCTCAGAAGTCAACTAATGACCTAAGACCTCAAAATCGGGTATCATCGACTTCCTCCCGTCACAAGCAACACGCTCATCTTTGCCGCGAAGCTCTAGCTCAATTAGGGGCGAAACGATAAGGGGTCGTACCTCCCCCCCTACCGGAACACGTAGTGATTTTGCCCTACCGGGGCGAGGGTTAACCTCAGAAATGCAGCGGTGACTTTAATTTCTTCGCAGCTGGTTATTAATAACCCCAAAACAATTACAAAATACGGCATGAGTTATTCATACTTTAGAAGCCATATCAGTCAACAATGGTGATTAAAAAAAAGGAATTGCCCATATGTGGTTCTCTAATATTTAACACGGTTTTTAATATCTTTGAAAAATTTAATTTGTGGGCATTTAAACAAATAGCTTTATTTTATTTGGGGGGGGGGGGGTCAAACAAAAACTCATAGATAAGCATTTTGTAGCCCTTGTCATTTTGTATCTTTTGAGGTTTTTTTATGACATTTTTCTCTCAAAATATGGCCTTTGTACGGTCTGTTAAATTTTACCTGATTCTCGACGAAATTGCTTCATTTTTGCACAGGAAGACGTACAATTGATGTGAGAAAAAGTACTTAAAGTTTCACTTTGATAGCGCTATTGGTTGTGAGCAATTGCGAAAGTTCGTGAAGGGGCGGGGGGGGGGGGGGGGGGGTAAACGCTCCCCAGTCAATGGCGGTTAATAACAATGTATAATTTTGCTGTTTATCAATCATCTCAACACAATTGCTTGAATGCTATTAATTTTATGAATATTACTGCTCGTTGGGTCGATATCAGTGGATTATGGAAAAACAAGAGTAAGTGTGACTGTTCGTGGACAAAGAACAGGTGAAATTAAAATAAGTAATCTCAAGCCTGCCCCCTAGTCAAATTTTCTTAGACGAGTCCCTGTTTATGATATTCTCTGATTATTGGTGTGAGCAGGGCTGTGTGTGAGCTACCATGAGGTAGGTAGTCCTTGCCTACTTTGACCAAACATGATGCTTTCCAGGTTTTTGAAGATCCATTAGGCTCTTGATTTAATGGTTTCTGATTCTGAACCAATTTGGGAATCTACATGGATGCGTTTACTATGATATAAAGTGCATATTTTTCGATATAATTTTACAGACATTTATTTGCTATATGGGTCTACCCGGTCCCAAATTTAATTGCACCGGGTCTGACTGGGTCTATGCTTCATCTTATCTGACCGAGTCGGGTACGGTTCCTAAAAAAAATCAACTTGTGCCACCTCTAGTCCAAACTGACACAAATAAAATGGCTGCAGCGCGAAAGCACCTAACGGCGCTCAGACTACCGTGCAGACCTTGCATTATGACGTCATTACTCTGTGACCTGACCTGACCTTAAACTGCTTTTGCTGTCAAAATGTGCGCAAAATGTGCGCCGCAGCTGGTTCAGCTGGTATGCCTCAGCTGGTTGCACTGCGGTTGACGGTGTGGCCGTCATGGATTAATTCGGGCTAATCGGCAAAATGCCCCACTGTGCACTCTGGCTGCACCAGACGCATGTGGTGCATTGAACTCCGCTGCTGGAGCCTGTCTTTGCATAATCACCATTTCATGTCGAACAAGTAGTGACAGGCGTGCTGTTCAAAGGCGTTATTTTACAACATACCTACGTGACTTGAAGTTCGAAAATGGTTACGAGCGAGCGCGAATCGCTCGCTCGTCCTTCCGTGGTAAATGGGAAAAATATGAATATGAGCGGCCCGGCCTGACCCGACCCGACCCGGCCCGGCCCTTGGCGACGCTTTTGAGAAGCCAATATCTCTGCAACCACACGTCCGATTGACAAGCAGGTTTCTTTGCTGAGTAGCCCCATCCAACCAAACCTGTTTGAGACCAGTGCCGACGCATGTCGGTCACTGCCACTGCACGTGGCGCGTGCCGCGTGAGGGGTGTTGAAAAGTGTTCTCTCGCAAAAACTTCGCAACGGCTGGGAGATTGTGTTCAAATTTGGTGTGTGGTTAGGGACCCATCAGCCGCCACTTTCCCACAAGTCAGGGGTGGGGTGCCTCTGCACGTGCGCACGTGCGCACTTTTTTTTGTATCTCAGAAACTACTTGCCCTATCGAGGTGAAATTCCCCATACATTTCCTTCGCGCTCGCTCGTTCATCGTCGACTACGGCGCCTTACTGGTAATGTATATCTGACAACAATGTGAATCCCGTTAGACATTTTTGCAGGTGTCCTTTGGGACGGATAGGTGATATAGATGATATATAGCAGAAGTCGTTGGTTTACTCGGTCCTATATGCATTAATCATTGGTCGTCATCTGCGTCAAACTACTGAATATCAATGAAGAGCTTTCCTAGCATAACATAGCCGACTGCCGAGAAGATGTCTTACTAATAAACCACGACTACATTGATCATGAGACACCTTATATTCATTTGAATAAGATGAACATTAAACAAAAACATATTAACATTAATGATTATGTCCCCACTTTAAAATTATACCGCTTCCGTAAATAATATTCACCATTAGGTTTCTATAAAGGATAGTTGAATTTAAAGCATGGTTGAATTTAAAGCAGGCAACAAATGCATAGCTTTATAAATACATGGGTCTATTTTCTCTCGTGTTACGTGCCTCATTTTTGTTTGTCGATGAGTCATCTGTCATACAGCAATGCAACAACATGAAGGCAGTTACCGTGCCGTCTATATTGGGGAAAGACGGTAATACCTGATGCCATGACTTGCGTGTTTTCGCAAAGGAATCCATGCTCCGGAATTTCGCATTGCAGCTGGCAGGAAATCCGTCCAGCCTGTGGTGTACCATACAGACACCATTGTGTATTGGATTCTACTACCTGACTACATCACACATGATCCAACATGGCAAGCCCATCACAATACACTGATCACAATATTGCGTGATCTAGGAAAACAATGGAGCCCCATGCGAAACTTTGCCCTATAATGCATTCGCACGGCTTGTGCAATCGAGCCATAACATTATAACAGCAGGGGCATTTCCATAGTAAGCCAACCCCAAACAATACAATTTGCCGTCCGACCATTTGTAATTTTCTTGAAAATTGTGCACTGGGGGTTTCAAGGGCGGGGAATTCATTGGTGGTGACCCAAAAAAAAAATATCAGATACGGCCTTCTGTATTTTCACAAGTTCACTGTGCAGGCCTAATTTTGGCGACCAATAACTCCGAGACTAAAAAAGCGTTTTTGGTAAACTTTTTTGTTTTGTTTGGATCAGGATTAGTCGAAGAACAATTTGGCAATCACTGATTTGTTTTTGTCACTTTACTTTGTGGCCTACTTTTTGCGCCGTGACCTTGACCTGTTGGAAACTGAAAACATTTTGTTTTTGTCTCATGACGATTTGAGCTTCATTGATGTCCTTTTGTATAAAGAAGTGGGGTTCGACCTGTAAATAAATATTTTTGAGTCTTGCAATGCTGACATGATACGCTGTTCGGGCACCTGTCCGTTGATAACTTCGCATCTACTTGACATACTGTTGTGTCGTGTGCCCTTTGGCGCACGATTCGGTGTTTACTGTTTACCGTACTGCAGTGTTATGGTATGTGGCGCCACCTGACCGGATGCGAGCGGTAGGATGGGGGAGTCGTGCGCGCGCCGCAGTACAGCAAGGAGCCGAGCGTATTGTCCCTTAACCGGAATACAGTGCTACCTTTGTGACGCCTGTGTTGATGGATACCCGGGACCGGAACACGTGACGGTAGAACACTTGGCGACGAGGACGAGATGCGGGCTTAGCATCGTGTGGTTTCCGGCATTTGTTTTGATGCACCAAGGCGTCAAGATGGCGGCGGCGGCTCGAAGCGGCGAACGATTCGGTCGGATCTCGCGGACTTGGACTGGCGTGAGTAAATAAACGCAAACTCGTGTTGGGCGCTCGGGAGCGCGAGTGAGAGCCACACTAAGTGGAGGGGATCGGCAGTGTGTTGGCTCGCGGAGTAGCCCATGTGTTTGTGTG
The DNA here is from genome assembly GCA_036785665.1 of Chirona hameri. Taxonomy (NCBI): domain Eukaryota; kingdom Metazoa; phylum Arthropoda; class Thecostraca; order Balanomorpha; family Balanidae; genus Chirona; species Chirona hameri. Next base: position 20,292 of record JAXIVJ010017643.1, on the reverse strand, counting down.
ACCGGATGGGGATGTGCTGCAGGTTGGCTGTGGAGCACGTGACTGCGTCACTGCGTGGATCGGCGTCTGGCTTCGCGGTTGCGAGAGCGAGCCAGGGAGCCAGGGGTAGTGGCTTGTGAGCCGAGTGCGTGAGCCAGGGGTCTGGGTTGAGGCTCAGGAGGCTGGGTGTGTTGGTACAGACACGCGGGAACCGGCCGGGACGGTGTCACGTGTTCGGAGTGGCGGGGGCGTGCGGCCATATTGCGTGGTTTGCGGCAAGTGCCCGCTGGAGGCGCTGTCGGCGGCGGCGGCGACCTTGGCCGGCCGGCGGGTGGAGTGATCAGCTGATCGGCGGCAGGTGACGTCACGTCAGCGACTGCGCCTCGGCACGCGCAGGAACTTCCGGCGGCGCCCGGGACAGACAGCTGATCGGAGCGTGGGAAAAAGACGGCGGTCGGCACGCGCGGGACTGACAGCTGATCGGAGCGTGGGAAACGACGGCGATCGGCACGCACGGGACTGACAGCTGATCGGCGGCGGCGGCGGCGGCCGGACGGGCGGCGCAGCTGACTGAACTGGCGGTGCGTGCGCTGCGGTAAATGATGGATTTACCAGGCATGCAATTGCCGGCGGTAGCGCCGTTTCGGTCGGGTGACGATTTTGAGAGGTGGTTTCGCGGCGTTGAGCGGTACCTGTTGGCGGTTAATATCCAGGACGCAGATCGGAAGTGTGCGGTGTTACTGCACCTGGTCGGGCCGGACACCGCCGACGTGAGCGAAACGTTGCCGGAAGAGGGAAGTCCGACCGAGGACCGTTTCGAAAGACTCAAGCGGAAGCTGACCGCTTATCTAGCGCCCGTGAAGAATGTTGTAGCGGAGCGGTCGGTTTTTCATCAGATGATGATGGGACCGGAGGAGGACCTGGAGCGCTTCCTGGCTCGACTGCGGGCGCAGGTCGTGCGCTGCGGTTACTCAGCCGCGGAAGTGGAGCGCGAGCTGCGCGACAGGTGCGTAGTGGGCAGCCGAGCTGGGCTGCAAGAGAAGCTGGTGCAGCTGGCGGCATCGAAGGGTGACGGCCTGACCCTCACCAAGGTCCGCGAGACGGCTAGAGCATACCGTGATATGCGGCAGCTCGGCGCCCAGCTGGCTAGCGCGCGCGTGGCGGAGGCACCGGCAGTTCAAGGCGAAGGCACCGCCGTTAACGCGGTGAGGACGCCTCAGCCGCGACGCGGGCCCTGTTTCCGGTGCGGGGCAACAGGCCACTGGCAGCGGGACTGCACAGCGGCGGGAGCCGTGCCTCGTGCGCGTGACGGCCCCGGTCCGACTGGCCCGGCGGCCAGCGGCGGACGCGGCGGGCCGGCCTACGGACGCGGACCTGGCGGCAGGGAGCCACAGGAGAGGAGCAGCAGGAGCGGGCCGGCCAGGCCTAGGCGCTGCTTCAAGTGTGGTGCGGCGGGACATCTAAAGCGGGACTGCCCGCTGCGCAGCCAGGTGGCTTCGGTAGATGAAGACCTGGTATTGGAGGTGTCGCCGCCTCTGCCCAGCCAGCGTGACCGGCTGCCTCTCGTCACGGTGACGATAGGCGGCAGGCCGGTGGAGATGCTGGTCGACACCGGATCTCCAGTGACGATCGTGCCAGCTGGTAGCCTCCCCGGGCTGCAGCTGAGGGCGTCGACAAGGAAACTAACCTCGTTCACGGGGCAGGCGGTGCCTGTCCGGGGAGAGGCGACGGTGACAGTGATCTACGGCGGTCGGCAGAGACAGCTCGGCGTAGTGGTGAGCGACCAGCCCGGGCACCGCCCTCTCCTGGGTCGTGACTGGCTGCGGGAGATACGACTGGACTGGCAGTCAATCTTCCGGATCGGCAGTGCCAGCGGCCAGCTGACACTGGAGTCAGTGAAGGCGGCTCACACGGAGGTGTTCTCTGCGGGACTGGGGAGGATGGCGCAGCGGGCGCACCTCACGTTAAAGCCGGGAGCGACGCCGCGGCGGCTGCCGCCGCGCCCAGTGCCGTACGCGTTGTTGCCGCAGGTGGACGCGGAGCTGGAGCGGTGGGTCAGCGAGGGAATCGCCAGGAAGGTGGACCCGTCTGAGAGGAGCTCCGGCTGGGGCACACCGCTGGTGCCGGTGCCGAAGACTTCAGGAGACGTGCGGCTCTGCGCGAGTTATAACCTCACGGTTAATCCCCAGCTCATCGTCAAAAACCACCCACTGCCGTCGCCGGAGGACGTGTTCGCAGGGGTCCGCGGCAGTCTGTTTTGCAAGCTGGACCTGCGACACGCCTACCAGCAGATGGAGCTGGATGAGGACTCCCAGGCGATGACCACGGTGAGCACGCACCGGGGGGAGTTCCTGATGAAGAGGTTGCCGTTCGGGATCGCCAGTTCCGGCGCCCTGTTTCAGGAGGCGATGGACCGGGTGCTGGAGGGACAGGACGGGTGCAGGTGTTACCTGGACGACCTGTTGGTGTTCGGACAAGACGAGCAGGAGCTGCTGCAGCGTCTGGATGAGGTCCTGACCAGGCTGGAGCGGCAGGGGCTGCGACTGGCATCGCAGAAGTGTAAGCTGATGGTGCCAGAAGTTGAGTTCCTGGGCTGGAAGGTGACAGCTGAGGGCATCAGCCCGACGGACAGCGGAACAGCGGCGGTGCTGAGGTCGCCGGAACCGCAGGACGTCAGCCAGCTGAGGTCACTGCTTGGCTCGGTGACGTACTTCGGACGCCTGCTGCCTGACCTGTCCACGGTCCTGGCGCCGCTGTACGCACTGATGAAGAAGGGCATCCCCTGGGAGTGGACGCGGCAGTGTTCAGCGGCGGTAAAGAAGGTGAAGGACATGCTGACGAGCCCGCCGGTGCTGAAGCGGTACGACCCAGCTCTACCGCTGAAGCTGGTAACAGACGCTAGTAGCGTCGGAGTGGGAGCGGCGCTGGTGCACTTGATGCCGGACGGAGCGGAGCGGCCAGTGATGTATGCGTCTCGGACTCTAACACCGACGGAGAGGAAGTACGCGCAGGTTGAGCGGGAGGCGGCGGCGGTGTCGTACGGAGTGAGCCGATTTCACCGATTCCTCTACGGGCGCCAGTTCACGCTCGTGGTGGATAATCGCGCTCTCTCCCGTATCCTGAGCCCCGACAGGAACCTGCCAAGCCTGGCGGCTGCGCGGCTCCAGCGTTACGCACTGCAGCTGGCGGCGTATTCGTACTCAGTGGAGCTGCGGAGGTCAGAGGAGATGCACGTGGCAGATAGCCTGTCGCGTCTGGCCGTGCCGTGTTCCAGCAGTGAGCAGAAGGCGATCGACGGGGAGGCGGTGACCGGCAGCTACCTGCTGTACCTGGACGGTGTGGCGCCGGCGCTGACGGCTGAGGCGCTGGTCACAGCAACGAGACGCGACCCGGTGCTGGCCAAGGTGATGGCTTTCGTGCGGTGCGGCTGGCCCGGAAATGTCGAGCCAGAGCTGGCGGCTTTCAAGCGGCGCCAGGACGAACTGTCCACGGACGGCGAGTGTCTCGTGTGGGGCGGGCGCGCAGTCATCCCGCAGCGGCTCCGAGCACGTGTGCTGCGCGAGCTGCACGAAGGACATTTGGGCAGTTCAAAGATGAAGAACCTGGCACGAAGGTTCGTGTGGTGGCCCGGACTCGACGCCGAGCTGGAGGGTGTGGCGCGCGACTGTGCTGACTGTGTGGACAAGCGAGGCGCGCCGCCACACAGCGAACTGCATCCGTGGGAACCCGCCGGAGGACCGTGGGAGCGGATCCACGTGGACTACGCGGGACCGTTTCAGGGCTCCAGCTTCTTGGTTGTGTACGATAGTTATACTAAGTGGCTGGAGGTGGTCCCGATGGGCGAAACGGGCTCGGAGAGTACGATCCGAGAGCTACGAGCTATGTTCGCTCGTTTCGGACTGCCGAGGCAGCTGGTGTCCGATAATGGCCCTCAGTTCACGTCTGCACAGTTCTCCGAGTTCCTGAGCGGTAATGGTGTGCGGCACATCAGGGTCGCACCTTACCACCCGAGTAGCAACGGGGCAGCGGAACGGGCCGTGCAGACGGCAAAGGGCGGCCTGAAGGCGGCGCTGCGAGACGGAGGCTCGCTGTCGCGGCGGCTGCAGAAGTTCCTGTTAGCTTACCGCGCGGCGCCGCACACGGCCACCGGACGGTCTCCTGCGGAGATGATGCTGGGCCGTAACGTCCGGACGCGGCTGGACCTGCTGCGGCCTGATCCGGAGTGGCGGATGCGGGAACAGCAGCAGCGGCAGAGAGCGGCTACAGGAGGTCGGGACAGAGAGCTGCACATCGGAGACGCGGTGTGGGCGCGGTGCTACAGCGGCCCACAGAAGTGGAAGCGAGGGACTGTGGCGGCACGGACCGGACCCGTCTCATACGAGGTTGCGGTCGGCGAGGCTCTCTGGTCCCGCCACGCTGACCAGCTGATACGGGCGGAGCCAGGCAACACCGGTCAACAGGCGGCGGCCGCCAGGACGGCCGGACCGGGCCCGACTGGCGGGACTGGCGCCGCCGACACGTTCGCAGGCGGAGCTGACCGAGGAGCGGCGGCCAGCAGAGCAGATCCAGCAGCGGCGGCCAGCGGAGCTGACCGAGGAGCGGCGGTCGGCGGAGCTGACCGAGCAGCGGCGGCCGGCGGACCGGACCGAGGAGTGGCTAGAGACAGTGAGGGGGCTGGCGTAGCCAGTGAGCGTGAGAACGGAGCTGGCTGGGGTGCCGCTGTGAGCGGGACCGGAGAGGGTGTGAGTGGAGCCGGCCGGGGCGCCGTAGAGGGCGGGGCCGGGGAGAGCCTGAGTGAGGCTCTTGTGAGAGACGACGTTGCGGGTGGTCTGTTTAACCCGCAGCGCCGATCGGGTCGGCGGCCTGTGCCGCCGAAGCGCTTGATCGGAGAGATCTAGGGGAGGAGAGTGTTGTGTCGTGTGCCCTTTGGCGCACGATTCGGTGTTTACTGTTTACCGTACTGCAGTGTTATGGTATGTGGCGCCACCTGACCGGATGCGAGCGGTAGGATGGGGGAGTCGTGCGCGCGCCGCAGTACAGCAAGGAGCCGAGCGTATTGTCCCTTAACCGGAATACAGTGCTACCTTTGTGACGCCTGTGTTGATGGATACCCGGGACCGGAACACGTGACGGTAGAACACATACGCTTTCGAAACAAAGTCCAGAGTGACTCCTGACGACGAAACCTCTCGGTTGGTGCCTGTTACACCGACATCAGGTCGCCATATGACCTACAAGACCAATACAATGTAACGTACCCAAACAGCGTATTGTGTCAGCATTGCAAGGCTCAAAAGTAGTTTTTACAGGTCGAACCCCACTTTTTAGATTCCGTATACGACAGGACATCAATGGAACTCAAATCGTCATCAGACGAAATTTGTAATTTAAATTTCCAACAGGTCAAGGTCACGGCGCAAAATGTATGTCACGAGGTCACGTGACAAACAAAAATGAAGATCGAAAATCCGAGATTGCCAAATTGTTCTTTGACTAATCCCGATACAAACAACAACAAAAAATAGCTGATCAAAATCGCTTATTTAGTCTCCGAGTTATTGGTCGTCAAAATTAGGCCTGCACAGTGAACTTGGTACATTTTCGGAAGGCCTTATCTTAGAAAATATTTTTGGGGGAATTTTTTGGTCACCACCAATTAATTCCCCGCCCTTGAAAACCCCAGTGCACAACTTTCCAATAAAATTAAAATTGTCGGTCGGAAAATTTGAAATCAAAATTGGTTGTCGTACTGTGGAAGTCCCCAAAAGCAGTTTTTACAGGTCGAACCCCACTTTTTTTATACGAAAGAACATCAATGAAGCTCAAATCGTCATCAGACGAAAATGATTATTTCAGTTTCCAACAAGTCAAGGTCACAGTGCAAAAAGTAGGTCACGAGGTCACATGAGAACAAAAAAAAATCGCAAATCAGTGATTGCCAAATTGGTCTTCGACTAATCCTGATAATTTTGTTTTGTCTCGGAGTTATTGGTCGTCAAAATTAGGCCTGCACAGTGAACTTGGGAAAATACGGAAGGCCGTATTTTTGCAAATATTTTTTTTGGGGAATTTGTTGGTCACCACCAATGAATTCCCCGCTCTTGAAACCCCCAATGCACAACTTTTCAAGAAAATAGAAAAATGGTCGGACGGCATCCACCGGTTGTCTTCTGTGGAATAGGCATGGTCGTCAGAATAGATTTCCGATTTTGAAAATTGCGAGGGTGGATCGGTATGAAGTAAACAATTTTGAACAACTTTTTTATTTTTGGTTTTTCAATAAAATGAATTCCTCAATACCTTAAATCCACTTTTTGAAAACATGTTTGGTCCTCAGGACACTAGGCTGCCGTTCAACGGACCAGCAATCGCCGATGATGGGTACATCGCGCACTGAATATGCAGATGCACACTTAGGGCCCCTTAAGCCGACCTAGAGCCCCTTCGGCCGACTGAGGTATCTCAAGCCAAACGAATACCCCCTCAAGCTGACCGAAGTCCCCACGGGCCAACAGAGGGACCCTCAGGCCGACTGAGGGCCCCCTCAGGCCGACAGTGGGCCCCCTCAGGCCGACATGGGGCCCCTTATGCTGACAGAGGGTCTCCTCAGGCCGACAGAGGGTCCTATCAGGCCCACAGAGTGTCCTCTCAGGCCGACAGAGGGCTTCTTAGGCCGACCAAGGGCCCCTCAAGCTGGCCAAGGGCCACATCAGGCGACCAGAGGACCTCTCAGGCTGCCAGAGGGTCCCTCAGGCCGACCAAGGGCCCCCAGACTGACACAGTGCCACCTCAGACCGACAGAGAGCCCCTGAGACCGACAGAGAGCCCCTGAGACCGACAGAGAGTCCCTGAGACCGACAGAGAGCCCCTGAGACCGACAGAGGGCCCCTGGGACCAGTGGCGGTCGCAAGGGGGGACATGCGGGGCATGCCCCTCCCCCAAAGGCCCATGAAGGGGGGAAACATACCTCCCCCAAGTCACTTGGAGCACAGGTGGGCCTGCCTGGGCTTCAGGTCAGAGTGGGCCCTCTGGAGGTCGGAAAGAGCCCTATGTAAGCCAGAGGAGGCCCACTTGAAGCCATAATGGCCCACCGGAGGCCAAAGTGAGCCCTCTCGAGGTCAGAGTGGGCCCTCTGGAGGCCAGAGTGGGCCCCATCGAGGCCGGAGTGGGTCCTCTAGCGGTCGGATGCGCCCTATGGAGGACAGGGTTCCCTCAGGAGGCCACAGCGGGCCCTGTGGAGGTCAGAGTGGGCCCCTGGAATCCAGATAGGATACTCTGGAATCCAGAGGGGGCCATCCATATGGTGGTGAGTGTGATCCCTCTGGAGGTCAGAGTTGTGGTCCTCCTGTAGGCCAGAGTGGGGTGAGCACTCTGGACCCCATAGGGGCCATGATATCCAGAGGGGCCCTATGGAGGCTGGAGAGGGCCCTATGAAGGCCATAGTGGCACACTGGAGGCCAGGAAGGGTCATCTGGAGGTTCAGAGTTGGCCATCTGGAGGATGAAGTGGGGCTCCGGCGGCAGCGGTGGGCCCTCTGGAGGTGGAGGCCGGAGTGAGCCCTCTGGAGGTCAGAGTGTGCCCTCTGGCTGCCACATGGGGCTCCTCTGGAAGCCGGAGGCGGCCCTCTGGAGGTCAGAATGAACCCTCTGAAAGCGAGAGTGGCCGTCGTGAAGCCAGAGGGACCCTCTGAATGCCAGAGTGGGCCCCCTGGAGGCCAGATGGGCCATTTGGAGGTCAGAGTGGGCCTACTGGAAGCCAGAGGGGGTTCAATTAGTATCCAGAGGGGCCATCTGGATGCCAGAGTGGGCCATCTGGAAGCCAGAGGGGCCATCCGGAAGCCGGAGTGAGCCCTCGGGAGGTCAGAGCAGCCCCCACCAGTTATAGTTGGCAGCACTCGGGTGTTTGGGCGTTAAAAACCTACTACACCATAGGGTTCCCATGTTAAATCGATGATTTTCAGACGAGGCTGGCTCGTAACCTATGGTACATATTTTAAATCGGACTTCTGGAACAGATAGCTACAAGCCTTAGCTACACCGTTTCCATTTACCATTGTTCGATATTCTGGGCGTTAAAGGGTGAAATGGGCTTGGGAGTTAAAAACAAATGTCTGAACTACCGCTGACCGCTTCCAAATACTACTACAGGTACTGAAATATACACTACTTCGACTACTACTTCGTAGTAGAGTTTAATCTCCGCTTCCAAATGCTACTACATGTACTGAAATATACACTACTTCGACTACTATTTCGTATATTTGCTGGAGTTTAATTCAATAAATAATGATATAATCTATGGAAATACAAATTATTGATATCAAACAATACCTTTAATTTATAATAGACGAAACAATTACGATACAAATTATATCTTGTCTAATTCATTTGGGTGTTACATTCCTTACTGTTCTACCCGTTGTTCTATTACCCTGGGTCAGAGTGGGCTCTGGAAGCCAGAGAGGGTCCAAAATGGTATCCAGAGGGGCCTTCTGGAGGTAAAAGTGGGCCATATGGTGGAGGTCAGATTGGGCCCTCTGGAGGTCTGAGTGGGCCCTCTGGAGGAAGGAGAGGGACCTCTGAAGGTGGAGGCAGGATTGGGCCCTGATATATACAAATTGCAGTTGTTCGTCCCGCTAGTTGAACCGGGGAGTGTACACGAGCCGTATTCGGGCCTTTTGGCTTTCGTTTATGCATGATGATTCGAGTTCAGAAACCGAAATGTATCTGGGAATGACTGTCGGTCGTGCATGGAAGGATTCAGCTTGATCTCACCAGTAGTGTACGTGCAATAGTTACATAGTGCATGATTGCCGTTGCCAATGTCCGTGTTGCCTACTTTGGCGCTGTCGGTCATGGCCGCCCGAACATGTTGCCGAAAAATGGATGTAAAGTAGTCAGGATTTAATCAAATAAAAACACCGAAGATAGGAAAGTTGTTCAGAATTGCTTACTTCATGCGAAACTATCCTCGCAATTTTATAAATCCGGAATTTTGTATTTTCACAATCCTGACGACCATGCATAATGGTCGCCCGAACATGTTGCCGAAAAAATGGATTTAAGGTAGTCAGGAATTAATCAAATCCAAAAACCGAAGATAGAAAAGTTGTTCAGAATTTCTCACTTCATACTAATCCACCCTCGCAATGAACAAAATCCGGAATTTTTCATTTCTACCCTGCTGACGACCATGCCTTCTGTGGAAGGGTTCGGATAGCGCTAGCATTCTTATTTTGACCAAATGACGTGGGAAGCATGGTTTAGGATGGTGGGAACAGGTGAGAACCACGCTTCAGACAAACCATGAGGCTGTGCTATACATTTGATGGTTTGCGCTTCAATCGATGATAATGGGCCCTCGGATGCATGAAATGAAAATCGATTGCGGCTCCGTATCGATATTTAAGTATAAGAAATAAGAATAACTACTTGAAATATTAGTTATATATAGGTAAACATTAACATACGTGGATAACAACAAGAATAATGACCAATAATAATGCAGAACTATTATTTTAAGTAAGCTTAATTGTCCAACTAAGACGACATGCTGATTTTTAACACTAACATTTACAAAAGTGAAATATACTTACTCTGCAGATTGAAGCGATAGTTATCATCTGAGACTGAGTGGAGAGAATGCAGAAGTAATGTGTCCAGTGCAAGTGTATATATTTTCAAGTAAGGAGGTTGCTTATGCTTAAATGTTTATGCATGTTTGTTGGTACGCTATTTTACTAGTCTCACGTTGCAGCACATGCCGTACAGACTACGGACACAAGACGAATTTAAAACTATTGCGTTAAGTTAACGCGAAATACCCAACCAGGAATTTTCTGTGGATCCCTATATGTTCCCTGCCAACTACTTTACATTGCAGTGTGCATACTGCATACCATACATAGTGGGTGCGGATAGCGCTAGCATTCTTATTTTGACCAAATTTGGTGGGAAGCATGGTTTAGAGTGGTGGGAACAGGTGGGAACTACGCTTGAGACAATTCATCAGGCTGTACTATACATTTGATGGTTTGCACTTTAATCGAGGATAATAGGCCCTCGCATGGATCAAATGAACATCGATTCCGGCTCCGTATCGATATTTTAGTATAATAAATGAGAATAACTACTCGAAATATTAGTTTTATATACACATACGTGGATAACAACAAGAATAATGAACAATAATAATAAGAAGAAAAACTAATATTTTAAATAAGCTTAATTGTCCCAACTAAGACGACATGCTGATTTGTACCACTAGCATTTAAAAAAGTTAAATATACCTACTTACTGTGCAGATTGAAGCGATAGTTATCATCTGAGACTGAGTGGAGGAATGCACAAGTAATGTGTTCGATGCAAATGTAAAGTAAGGAAGTTGTTTATGTTTAAATGTGTATGCATGTTTGTTGGCACGCTTTTTTACTAGTCTCCCGTTGCAACTTGCAGCCAGGGTTGTGCCCGATTGCGCAATTGACTCAACTTACTCCCGTCTTGTGGGCAACCCCTCACAACTGATTAGGAAGGAATGCCAGTGGTCTGGATCGGATCAGTAGAGGTGCAAGATTAATCAAATATAAGGGTTGACGATAAATTGCTCCTTCTACAGAAATATAGCACCTCCTACCGGCAGCGCTCGACACTCTGCTGGCACCCTGCCCGAACCGCGAGGGGTCAAGCCTGCTTGCAGCACATGCCGTACGGACTACGGACACTAGAACGCAGGGGCGTAGCTTCTCCAGACAAGTTGGGGGGGGGGGGGGGGGGGGCTGGGCTGTTAAAAAAATCGCTTAAAGTACCATCAAAATCCCAAAAATGCAGATTTCTCCCCGGATTTGACTCACTTATTCGTCAAAGTTTGGGGGGGGAGGGGAGTGGGCTGAAGCCACAGTTCGGGAGGGGGCTGAAGCCTCAGGGGGGGGGGGGGGGGGGGGCTGAAGCCCCCCCAACTGAATAGGAGCCTACATCCCTGCTAGGACGAAGTTAAACTAGTGCGTTAAGTGACGTGTCTTGCTGATGCAGGTGTCTGCAGCTGTGACGTGGACTGCTGCTGCAGGTCTGCCAATGATAATAAACCGCCGGCGGAAACCGGAGAAAGCGGAAAAAAGTACATAAATAAATAAAAACTGCCGTGTCGTCGGCATGACTTGCAGATGTCCCAACTATGTATGGTATGCAGTATGCACACTGCAATGTAAAGTAGTTGGCAGGGAACATATAGGGATCCACAGACAATTCCTGGTTGGGTATTTCGCGTTAACTTAACGCAATAGTTTTAAATTCGTCTTGTGTCCGTAGTCTGTACGGCATGTGCTGCAACGGGAGACTAGTAAAATAGCGTGCCAACAAACATGCATAAACATTTAAGCATAAGCAACCTCCTTACTTGAAAATATATACACTTGCACTGAACACATTACTTCTACATTCTCTCCACTCAGTCTCAGATGATAACTATCGCTTGAATCTGCTGAGTAAGTATATTTCAATTTAGTAAATGTTAGTGTTAAAAATCAGCATGTCGTCTTAGTTGGACAATTAAGCTTACTTCAAATAATAGTTTTGTATTATTATTGTTCATTATTCTTGTTGTTATCCACGTATGTTAATGTTTACCTATGTATAACTAATTTTTCGAGTAGTTATTCTTATTTCTTATACTTAAATATTGATACGGAGCCGCAATCGATTTTCATTTCATGCATCCGAGGGCCTATTATCATCGATTGAAGCGCAAACCATCAAATGTATGCGCTTAATACAGTCTCATGTCTCATGATTTGTCTGAAGCGTGGTTCTCACCTGTTCCCACCATCCTAAACCATGCTTTCCCACGTCATTTGGTCAAAATAAGAATGCTAGCGAGCTATCCGCACCCTACATAGTTGGGGACATCGGCAAGTCATGCCGACGACACGGGATTTTTATTTATTTATGTACTTTTTTCCGCTTTCTCCGGTCTTTCCGCCGGGCGGTTTATTATCATTTGCAGACCTGCAGCAGCAGTCCACGTCACAGCTGCAGACAATCTTCATCAGCAAGACACACAGCTCACACGCCGACACCTGCAGCAGCAAGACACGTCACTTAACCCGCGAGTTACTGGGGGGCTATTTTTTTGCCCCCCCGATATTTTGCAATAACTCCTAAACGAACACCGGTATCGTCACCAAACTTGCAGTACCTTCTCTCACATCAATTCTACACACATGTTGGCAAAACGGAAAAATATGAGGCTATGATAGGTCAAACCGGGAATGACGTCAGAGTGACGTCATGTTCTTCGGTTTTTGTTGCAAAATAATGGTTTGCGGAAAACGCTGTCAAAGGTACGATATTGAGATAAACTAAATTGTTTTAAATCAAATTACTGGACAATAGACCGAACTATCAAACTGTAATCTCGGATTTTTGAGTTTTTTTTTATTCAAAATTTTGAGAAATCCAATATACATATTTTTTTTAACCAAATTTTTCAAGAAAAATCAGAATTATCCAAAAACCGGAATATATATGATCGAGACCGTGTGCGTTGAATACGTTGTACCAAATTAGAAGTCGATATCTTTAAAAATGACCGAGTTATGACCTTTAAATGAAAAAAATCGACCTCTTCTCACAGCATTACTATGCATAAAAAATGTTTTTCCATTTTTGCTTTTTTACTTCTATTTATAGGAACAAACAATGTTCTAAGGTCATTTTGCGTCGTTCTAGACGAAAACCAAACCCCATTAACATGTGTTACAACGCCTAATTACCGTAATCTGCAGTTTGACCTCGTGACCTCGGATGACCTTGACCTGACCCAAGGTCATAAACAGCTTAGAAAGGTACTTAGAAGTGTCAGACACACGAATCATACCGATTTATCGACAGCTTATGCGTTTAATATCGCAATTTTGCGTGACAATTCCATCCATCGAGACCTTTTGACACGGGTCAAACATTTTGTACTTGACCTGACCTGTGACGTCCATCGGTGACCTCGAGGTCAACAATATTATGTTTCCCTCGATAAATTGCCCAGGGCTATCGAATACCGTTTGAATTTTTACATTCGGTCCAGTAGTTCCGGAGATCAGAGGGGGGAGGGGCTAAAAAAGGACCCCCCCAGTAAGTCGCGTTATGAAATATACCCCAGTAACCTCGCGGGGTAACGCACTAGTTTTAACTTCGTCCTAGCAGGGGTGTAGGTTCCTATTCAGTTGGGGGGCTTCAGCCTCCCCACTGAGGCTTCAGCCCCCTCTCCAACTGTGGCTTCAGCCCACTCCCCCCATCTTTGACGAATAAGTGAGTCAAATCCGGGAGAAATCTGCATTTTGTGGATTTTGATGGTACTTTAACCCGGCAGTCACTGGGGTTTATTCTGTAGCACGACTCACTGGGGGGGGGGGGGGGGGGGTAAGCCCCCTGGTATCTTCAGAACCAATTATCGCAGCGGGGACGCGCAAGGCGGCATTCGCAAGCGCTCAATGAGATAAACCTAACCAGCACACTTAACAAGTTCAAATTAAGGTCACAGGTCAGGTCACGGTCAAGTCAAACATCAAAATCGAGGTATTTGAGTTTATGGACAATACTTGCCATTCATGGCCTTCGATTGCTCCTATAATCACCCAAAGTGCTGTCAAGGGTATGATAACATATCCACATGAGCTAAAGTTGAGATTGTTGGAAAAGGTCAAGGTCATGTCACAAAAGGTCACTACACACAAAATATCTACGAAAGTCATGCAGAACTTGTTTTATGGATGTTTTTATGCGTAGAATTCGATAGTGATAGTCATTTTACCACCTGACTTCATTTACGTGGAAGTTAGTGTCAAAGTTCAGTCAAGTTCAGGTCACTGAAGGTAGCAATTTTAAATTGAAAAATCGAAATGAAAAAATCATGTTTTCTATATCAGTTGTATCTAAAAAATACAGTGCTGGCATTTATTTTGTATGTATTTGGTCCAAAAAAGCCCCAAAAACGCAATTTCAAAATATGACGTCATGAATTTACCCATACTTTATATGCCATGTCAGTCAAAAAGATGATATCATTTTGCAATTTGGTAATGGTAGTTGCTCATATGTCGTTATCTGACATATATTCCGTTTTTTAATATCTTTGAAAAATGTTATTTTGTGGGCATTTTCCACCAAAAGTTTTTTTTTTAAAATTGGGTCAAAAACCAAAATGTTCGAAATTTCGAGATAGCTGGTTGTAGCCCTTGCAATATTCTACCTTTTAGCGTTTTTCGATTGCATTTTTTCTTTAAATGCAGCATTTGTACAGCCTGCAAAATTTAGCTGATTTTGGTGTCAAAATCGTGTTTAGTGACGTCGCTAAATTCACTATATCTCGAAAAATTTATGACGAAATTGCTTCATGTTTGCTCACAAGGTTTAGAAATGATGCACGGAAAGGTACTGAAAGTTTAGCATCGATAGCTGGCATTAGTTGTTGAGGATATTCCTAATATTCCTAAGGGGGGGCTAAAAAAGCCCCACAGTGACTCGCGGGTAAGCGATTTGTGTACAGCCTAGCCCCCCCCCCCCCCCCCCCCACTTGTCTGGAGAAGCTAACGCCCCTGCGTTCTAGTGTCCGTAGTCCGTAGGGAATGTGCTGCAAGTTACAACGGGAGATTAGTAAAAAAGCGTGCCAACAAACATGCATACACATTTTAAACATAGACAACTTCCTTACTTTACACTTGCACCGAACAACATTACTTGTGCATTCCCTCACTATTGGGAGCGCGACATAACTGGCGCTTTTGTTTAAATCTGTTCAACGTTGAATACCTCTCGTTGAATTGCCTCTCCACAAATCGCACACACTAAGTACGTCGTCGTAGGAGGCCAAGTTATTCCGCCGAATGCATCACGGTTTTCTGAAATGTGTATTTATTGATTATGGGAAAACGGTTCAGATAAATGTTACATGTGTGCATTGTAATGTATTGAAATACCTGTATGTTGAAAATTCATGGGGAAAACATCCAATATATGCGAAAGAAAAAAAATGAGTCGATAACACTAAATATGTCGCCGTCCAGGGCCAAACTAAACTGCGATGTCAATGCACTTTTCAAATGCTTGTTGATTGTTCATAAAGTTTGGTACATATTCGCAAAAGATAGAGTGCAGTAAACATATTACATACCATCATTACCGAGCGGGCGCGAAGCGCCCGTGAGGTTTCTCGTCAACTTGCTAGACAAATTTACATTTGACCCGGCCCGACCCCGGCCATACAGACGCTTTTTTTGAAGCTAATAACCTTGCAACCACTGCTCCGATTGAGATTGGGTTTTCAA